>DWJZ01007073.1:0-12438 GCA_018249125.1 Asbolis capucinus
CTTATTGATATCGTAGCGACTTTGTCGTTAAAGCGCAATTTGGTATTCACATTCGCAATCTGCTTTCAACTGCACCCCGTAGTAAATCTGAAGGTCGTTCGTCAACAAAATGTCAACTGTATTCCGATCTCACAGCGTTGAAGTTCTATTGAAGCGACGTTAATTCAAAGAGAATACCAAATTCAACTGAAATGCAATCGAACGCCTTCTGAACTTGGTCGACTTTAAAATTGCTTGGTTAAATGAGAATAGGCCGGCTGCGCACGAACAGATCCGATAATTACATTTTTTTGGTTGTGTTTGTTGTTTCTTGTTGCGATACTAGATTACTTATTACTGTGAAGTAATAATCCTTCAGACAAGCCGCGATAGCCTAGTGGTTAAAAATTCGGCCTCCTACTCAGGGGATCCGGGTTCGTATCCCAGGGCTCGCACTTCTGACTTCTCGGAGTTATATGCGTTTTAAGCATTTAAATGTCACTCGCTATACCGGTGAAAACATCGTGAGGAAACCTGCACCCCGGGGAGTTTGCAAAACTCATATATGTGTGAAGCCTGCCAATCCGCACTTGGCGAGCGTGGTGGACTATGACCATAACCTTCTAATTCAGCGTAGAGACCCGTGCTCAATAGTGGGCCGTGATGGGTTGAGATGATGATGGTGAATAACCCTCCCGTAAAAAGATTATTGAGAGTATTGAGAGACAGACGGACTGCGAGAGCCGTTAATAGCCCTGGCACCCTCTGGCTACAGAGCTCCAGAAAGTATTACACAAAATCCTTTCCAACTTGTATATTACTATAAAAGTTTGACTCCTCGTCTGAAAATAAAGAAGAAAGTTTATCGAACTTGTCTCCCAACATGTGTTATATGAAAAGTTTAAATCGGTAACTCACGTTAAAGTACGGTGGATCTCCGCCGCTCGCAGCTCCAGCTCCGGCGTCTGATGACTGAGGAGTCTGAATTCTGACACGTAGCCTGGGGCGTGCCTCCGGGGCTCGTAGTCTCCTAGTTCCGCTGTTTAGGGAAAATATTAAAACATTCATTTATTATTAAACTCAACTATGTTTTATCTCACGTAGGTATTTTTAAATTGACAGGCAGGTTGGTCTAGTGGTTAGTGAACCTGACTGCTACATCGAACTTCGTGGGTTCGATTTCCACCAGGTCGAACTTTTCTGTGATGAGCAGGAATGTTTGTTCTGTGAGTTTGGGTGTAAAAAAAATTATATATGTATATATCAAAACCACGACCTTTTGGTGTAGAAGTCAGGTTTACTAACCACTAGACCAACCGGCCAATCAAATGTAAATGTAAAAACATACTTCTTACATTGCTACAAAATGTTTACCTTTATATAACACATAATTTTATATTTATGTATATCTTGTACCTGTATCTCTCGGTATTTATTCTTTCTTGGTCGACAATACATCGGTCATTCCTTTTGTGTTTCTAGAGTAAATGGAACAGGGATACAGGGACCGTTTATCATCATGTGGCTCGTCTGCTCATGCATCGGCTATTCTCTCAACAAAAAAACTCATAGAAATCTTCAAAGTATTGTTTAAAATTTTTGTCAATTTCATCACTACCAATCTAATTTTTTATCTCATATCAATTTCTAATTTAGTAAAATTCAATACAAAATGAATGTCTGTCCACTTATCTTCAACATTAAATTAGTTAACGTATCATTATTCTGTGAAGGAGGGATGTAAAATAAGGATTATTACGCAACAGCCCATTACAGCTCCCTCCCGTACCTCCTTTCTTTTTAAGAGGGTTCAAGGAGGCTGACCCACTATAACATCCTCCTGTTGCGGTTTACCATAAAATATTCGAATTTCTTACTTGAAATTATTTCAATGAATAAAAAACTTTGGAAAATCCATTCCAAGGAATGTCAACAAAATATTCGCTCTCAACTTTTCTAGATTACAGAAGGAAATAAAATGCTGAATTTTATAAAACTGCTTCGAAGGAAAACATCTCAACTGTATGTTATGGTCCTAGGACTTCACAAACAAACAAATAAAGTAGCACACATGGTCCCACAAAGACAGAGGTATAAAAAAATAAGGTAGGCTTTATATCGGTGCAAATATAATCTGGATTTATTTTCCATACAAAATTGACAAGTTTGACGAACTTGCACTGAGTATAGTTAGAGGTGCCTGCCAGCGATGAGGGTCCTGGGTTCGATTTTCAGTGGATTCTATAATTTATGTGTCGTGATGCCTGTGACACAGATAACACTATTGCGAGGCTTTGAGTGCGTCGCGTTACTTTATTTTATTATCTCGGTTTGTGTTTAGCTTCATGGTTGCAACCCATTAATGACCCTTGAGATCTTTCGTCATCCAGGAGACCTGGTGAATAGGTTTTTGGCCACTAGCGGTCACTCATCCTTCTGCTGAACTTCTCCGATCACTTACAAGACAAAAGCCTTCATGTGCGTTTATTCCTGCTTATCTCAGACACATTTTCCCTCGTTTCGCAGGTACATCACTAGTAACGGAAGGGCCGTTAGACAACTAAAAAAACTAATATAGTGTTATATCTTTGGCGCTAAAATAAAAAGAAAACTGAATAGGTGTTTATCTATGAATAACAGATAGAAAACGTTGGTTTTTTAAAGCCAGTCACAAAGAGTCTCCGGGGAACTCGACTGAAATAGAAACCTATCGACGTAGCTTTATACAGGATCGGACTATGATGTTCCTCGGTATCAGTATTTATACTTTCCAGTGACGTGATTTTTTAAGAAAATATTTTTATGTAAATGTCGCTACGAGACAAGGATTTTAAAAAGTTTAGATTTATAGAATTGATTATACAAAACCTGGGGCTGGGATCTCCTCTCACGATGCGAGGGGGTAGGTCCAGGTGAGACCCGAGTCTAGTTGCAGGTTACAACGATGATGATGAGTTGATTTTTATTTAGTTGATCTCGACTAATACGGTGACGAGCCCAGTTTATTACTCCTCGACATAAACCTATTAATTTTAAAAATGTGAGAGTGTGTGAGGGTAGGTGTTTGTTACTCCTTCACGCAAAAACTACTAAACGAATCACAATGATATTTAGCAAAGATATAAACTATGGTCTAGAATGCTATTTAGCTACCGGGTGAAGTAAGCAGAAACTAGTGTTCAATTTATTTTTTAAATCAATGTGAAGGTAAACTAACCGGCAAGTTACCTCGGTCTTGTTTGCGCGCCACCCTCATTGTAATGACAACCCCGTGTTAAACTAATGACAATTAATTTAGTAAGGGCGGCCAATTCCGTCCTATCCAAATAAGACACGACAAACACTAGGACAAATGTATCTTCTCTGTATATTGTACGAGATTGTGCGAATATCGCCTTGTTTTCAATTGTAGTATACTAGTGGTTGCCCGCGACTATGGCCGCCAGTTTTCAATCACCCCATTGGATAAGATGTAATACTTGAACAAGTATAATATGTTGAGTGGATAAATAAGAATTTATGGTTATACGTATTTTTATTCGATAAAGATTACATTCCATAAAAAATTTCATCCTCTATTTCATTACCCACACATTTCGGAATTTCTAGAAGGCTATAAATATTTATATATTTCTTATGAAGTGTTAGTGTAAGTTTTATAACCGACAATGAATTTTAATACAAACTTTCAACCCCTATTCAACCACTTCAAGACGAAAAAAGGTTTCGTGATTTAAAAGAGCCAGACTTTCCCAAGCTCTAGTCTAAGTAGCGATTTGGGGAATTTGGGTCATTTGAGACAAATCACACAAGTTCTAGTCTATGTATCTGCACCAAATGTCATCAAAACCGATTCAGTAGTTGGGCGTTTCAGACAGACAGGCAGTTATTTATGTTCTAACAATAGTAGTGAGGATTACTTTGCGGTGATCTTGTGTAAACGATGTTTGACTGTTGTCACAACTGTGGCACCATATGGGATGTTACAGGATCGACTACATACGAGTATGTAGTCTACTTGACTTCGCGTCTAGAGCGAACAGTTTCTGGCAAAACATTACGCTAATCGACCTTGTATTAGTCACCGTGATTGAATGAATTAAGAATTCGAACTTCGACGAATTTTGACTTTGAGTGCGTAATATCGTTTGGCAACAAAAGTAACAAATATTCCACTGGACTTTTAATTTAATAAATAAAACTATAGTACATAGTTTTGCTCTATTATATTATTTCCGCAGGGAATAAGAATAAGGAATAATGTATAAAAGAATTTGTCAAATCGCCCCAGTACTTGGAAACTTATCCGCCTGTAACAAACAATCTTACCTTTCCTATTTATAACATGAACAGAAGTTTTATAAACTGACCCCGCTCTGTCTGCCTACATTACAATCACTTTCATATTAATAAGTAAATTCCTACAAATAAATATTTCCTCCTGTTTAATGTTCCTTACATACTGAAGCGGCAGCATGTAGAAAAATACACGCCTACGGCTAGAGAAAAAACTATGAGCGAGAGAATCCGTCACCCGTTTCCCGTCCTAATATCCTCTTGTCCTCGAATCGCAACATCTGTTACATATGCGCATTACTGCTGAACATATGTACATGGTACGTCGTTAGATCATGATTTATACTAACGAAAATCATGAATATAGATGTAGGACCCTGCTATACGAGATACACGCATTACTTACTATTGAACTAGAACTAGCTGTAATAAATTATATTTATAATGTTACTTTATTTCATCTACAATTCTTTTCTTAATTACTTGATAAAGCAAAATTTATTAATCTGTGTTTTAAATTGTTTTATAAATGTCATATAATAAAATTAGTAATTTTAAAAATCTTCATTTGTCCGCACTGGAGCATCGTGATGAATATCCACTAGGCCTTCTCAGTAAATAGCAAAATAATGTTTCGGGGTTGCCTACAAAACAATACTGTGGAGTGAGGCATTTTAATAAATATCGGAACATTCTAACACAATAGGTGATACAATAATTTAATAACATACTCACAGTTAGGGCAAGTTCGTATAAAAGTTCCATATTCACCTGAAACACAGCAAGGATAGCTACCTACCATATAAATGATACCAATCCTGCTTTATTTAAGACAACTATGCCTAAGACAAGAACTCGTCTTATTTAAATTGGCAGTTAGCGTACAAAAAATGAAGATAATGGCCGGAGATATCCGTTCGCTGGTGTTGACGTAATAGTCATTATATTGTCACAGACCCCTTGTTATTTCACAGGCCTCGAATGTAATAGTGACTTAACTGTACTTAACAACGCTGGTCTGTACAAAAAATAACTATATAAACATTTATGTTTTTGTGTTTGTTGAGCATTTGATTGATTGTGCGATGAGTGTGCGTGGGTACAATTGCGATTACACATTGTCAATTTATTGTTCATTCTTGCGGGAAGTTTATCGGCATAAAACAATTTGAAGATGTGAATTTTTAAAGGAATCAGCCGAACTGCTAGGAATATGGTACAAAGCTGTCATACAATTTTACAATCTGGTCATTGTTCGCTAAAGGCATATATAATTTTTTTATAAACAAAATCTTTATATTTATAAACATAGTAACAGGAACGCATTATTACTAAATTTAATTTTAATTTGATGCTTGAACTAACGTTAAGAATTAGAATTGACATGAATATGTCTTTTATTAATCTGTTCCTTTCATCTGTAAGCTCTGCCGTCCGGTGTAAGTGTTAGTGGGAGAAATAAAAAATAAAATAGGTGCTGACTCTATTTTAATCTAGGACAGATGTGGTTCCTGCAGATATAAAAATGTCATAGACCTAGTTTTTATGTGGGGTGACATTTTATATAGAGTTTTTTCTCAGCTCACCTACACCTATGTATGTAGCAGTGAAGGGGCAAGGCATTGTTAAATCACAACTTTGTCTCTTGGGGAAGAAAAGGGCTATGTATCTGACCTATTACTGACCTGATCCTATCCGCAGGCTGTTCAATATTAAATGTGTTTGAGTTGGTTTGCTCGTAGCTCTTATTAGTCTTCTGAATCTTATTTTTATTTAATAAAATGCCGGCAAGTACGAGTTGTACTTCGAAGTATAACTACGTTTTGAAAGAGGAAAGGAAAATACAAAAATCTCTGTCATTATTTGTCAACTTTTTATTGGTGGCACACTTCCTCACAGACTATGAAGCTGACGTTTGAATGATGCTTCAATTTTCATGACTGCATTGTCATATTAATGAAAATAATTTACTGCTGTACTGATAGGCTCCAGACCCTTGTGTTATCTTAACGAATCATGATAATTAGCAAATGTAACTTTTTTTTATTATTTTTGTATTTAATTTGTAAGACGTCTTTTAATAAAAACTTGTTAATTAGCAAGTTCTACAAAACTTTTTTCAGTGCATGTGATTTATTATAGTAAAATTTAACACAAAAAGTGAACATGCTTAGATTGTTCATTGGCGTTATACATAGCAGGCGTCGGTTTATAAATGTTTAAGACATATATTTAAATTGTAAATATTTATACTCTGAAGTGTTTGTACGAACGAATTTGAATTATGTATTTGTTCTCTTTTATTTTATCTGCCAAGTTTCTAAAAAATATAGAATCGCATTATGTAAAGAACTCGCATATTACTCATCATTTCTGCAACATTTTTAATCTCGGTAATAGTTTTCTGACGCATACTCGCATTATTCTCTTATTTCTCTTAGTAGGTCACTCAGAATATGGTTTAACATATCATCCACAATATGGCATCTTTGTGTTTATGTCCAATTAAATCAAAAATATTATTTTTTTACTCGGAGATATATCTCCTCTGATTTATTAAAACTATTCATAAAATATTGCCCGTGGAATGTGAATAAATAATAATAAATATGCTTTACTGAATAAATAAAAATGGTCTATTGAATAAATAAATATGGTTTACTAAATAAATAAATATGCTTTACTGAATAAATAAATATGCTTCACTGAATAAATTTACTAAATTTAATTTGTTTGTCTTAATCTACTTATGACTTTTTATATATTATCCATTCTCGTTATAGTAGTCGTAGTAAAGTAATACATAAATAAATGTCATTAACATTAACATAGCATTATCGGAAATTTATTTTACGCTACGCCATGACGTCACAGCGCTAACGGTTTCCATCAAACACTGCGTCAGGTGACCCCACATCGACATTATGGTTATGTTGAGATGTTAAAATATTAGGCCGTGTACACACGAAGGTTACTTGCTTCAACTACATATTAAACATATGTTTTTAGACTTAAGCCGTCGGGGATACTAACCATTTTTAATGCACAGGGGTACTCACGATCTCATTATTATTATAACTATGTATATTTCTATGGTCTTGCCGTGACCATGACCCATGTAACCATGATTTTGAGTACTCGTTTGTATTTAATATTAAACGTTTACGTGTATTTTTTTTTCGTTTTCCTACCCTAGTCGTAATTGTACTAAAATAATTATTGAGAAAATAACAAACATTATGGGTACTTAGGTTTTATTTACTTTTCCCCACACCGATACCTATCTTTTCTGAATCTTGCAACTTAAATTTATCACTTTTGAAAACGGTATAATTATTGATTTTTGCTTGGTTTTGTCATTCTAAAAAAAATATTACCATAGGATTATTATAATATTTTTTTACGTGTTTGGTTAAGTTTTTTTTTCTTTTTTTATTTCATCAAGTCAAAAAATTTAAACATGGAATTATTGTTTTTCTGGTATTATTTTATTATCGGGGCCTGGCAGCTGACTTACGAAATTTTATTATATATCCAGGCCCTAAGAAACGATAAAAATACGTTTCAAATTTAAAATGTTCATAACTTGTTTGGTAGCGTAGTGTTATAAACAGAACACGTACCATATAAACCACACGACCACAGGGCCGTGGTTATTCAGTCGCCTAATATCGGTGTGCAGACTAAACCCAGGTACAGTGCTGGCCACAACTGCCACAAGCGGTATTTGTACAACGAACCGCTTGTACAGCTCTGTTGTGCAGTCGCCCGCGGCTATGAAGCTCTGAACCATTCTGTCATCGACTATACAAACTACTTTAGAACTATCCAAAGCAGAAGAAAACTGCTTAGTAGCAATCGTTGCCTAGCAACCGATACCGAGCATTTGACGGTAACCTTTTTGTAGTTTGGCACCTCTCTGATCTTTTAGTTTAACAACATAGAATATAGACTATTTACAGGAATCTGAAGCAGTGAACCCACGTCAAGTTCACGAATTATGGGCCTGATCAATTTTGTTATTTTAATTTAAGTACTTGACCAGTGTTTTCATTGTAGCAAGCACGTAACCAGAACGATTTTTGTGCAATATTTTAGGAATATACCAAGATTTTTGCCACTGTCAAATTTTATTACACAGATTCTATTAAACTATGGTTCTATCATAGAATTTAGGATTTTTTTTGTATTGAGTGTAGACTATGCCCACGCAGGCAGAGCCGTGGTAGGGCCTTATTATATTTATAAAATTACTCAACTATAGTTGTCAATTTTGATACTCAATATTTCTCTTTAAGTTATGAAATTTCCATAATAATTTCTTATCTGAACAATTTTAAATTAAAATAAAATAAAAATATTTTAATACACGTTAATTTAATAATACACAAGAACGTTTTTAGTCCTATATTTTAGCTATATTTCAATTTTCATAACACAGACTATTAACCGTAGGATCCCAGGACTCCGAGACTGTTTGTTATTCCGAGAGACTACGTCATCGCAGCGCACTGCCAACGATTTGTTAAGTGTATTCACGGCCTACGGAATACGTTCGAAAGGGACGCAGATGTTTTATCGATACTTTCCACATAAAATGAACACAAATGAGACAAGGGCAGCCCGTGCTATAAAACTTTTAGAGGTAAACCATGTTTTCTTTTGTTATTTTATCGGAAAATCTTTGCTACTTTCCCGTGGAAAAGTGAAAAGATATCTGAAAAGATACATATTATATTTTATGTTGTTATTTATAAACGGATACAGGTTTATCTTATGCGTATTATATAACTAAATTATTTGATATGTTGTTGAACGAAACTCATAGAAAATATTTTAAGGGTAGACGACTTTTTTCCGATATTTTGATTAGATCCAAAGTAATGAAAATGTACGAATACATTTCGTTCTTCATAAATCTGAAGGTACTGAGAGGCTGAAATAGCGACTAAATAATGGAATTTCTTCTTTCATACTTTCCAGAGATCCATGTTAAGAAAACAAAGTTTGAATATTTACGAAGACTTGATTTTCTCCATTCTTCTTCTGAATATACTAATATTATAAATGCGAAAGTTTCTGAGAATGATAGGCTGGATATTTGTTATTCTTTCACGTAAAAACTACTGAACCAATCTGGATGATTTTTGGCACAAAGATGATATTAGTCTAGAATAACTTTTTATCAACGTTCCTACCGTGAGGTCGCGGGCGGAAACTAGTATAATCATTACTTGGCCAATTGACAATTAGTAGTGTAACAAGTAGTAGGACGGACAGCTATGAGTTGAAATGCTGATTATAATGTAATCATAGAGATTTTAACAAAATTAAATAGGCCATGCTTAAGTATAATCAAAATCTTTCAAAGTATCCTAAACAAATACTTTTGATCAGGGTTGATAATCCGGATAATCGCGAAACCATATGACTGAAGACCGGATAATCGAATTCCCGCTGTACATGAAATAAATTACGTAGTTAAGTTTACATTACTGGTCCTACCGAACGTAAGCTGCGTAATATATTGTACAAAATCAGGAATCCTTTAAATTACTCTCAACCAGAACAGTTTGACGTAATCCGTCCCACTGGTGCGGCACGGTGCGGCCGCACGGTTTCATATCACAACATCAAACCGACTGCCCATCCAGTTGATTAATGCGAACTGTTTGTCGAGCTAACTTGTTGCGAAGGACCCCATTGTCTACACTACGTACTTCCAAACAGAAAACGACTTCGCGAACAGGCATCTAAAATAGATGGCCAACGTTGACAAATAGAGTTTCGTCGTTCACTCAATGAAACGTCTTTTTTGGGGATCGTGTACGGTTACGAGGCGCTGGAGCCCAACCTAACGAGCTGGAACATTTCTTTTATAACAAATGAAAGTCGTTATTATTGATCTCTCAATTTGTATATTTCTGATACCTTCATTGCAATTCTATTTTGAGCTTCGATATTTGAATTTGTTCTCGGGAAGATTCCGCGTCCATTGTAGTTATTTTTTTAATATACCTATGTGAATACAGGATATATTAATTGATCTTTTAATGGCATGTTATATTCAATTTGTGAGTTTAGGACTGGGTACAAGAAATCATGAGATTTATTTGTCTTAGAGAAAAGAGTAAAAAATAAATATTATATCGACGACCGCAACAATAACAGACTAACTCGTTTGTATAACTCGTAAGAGATCTGTAGTATATGGACAATAATAAATACGTAACTTTTATGACTTACGTATTTATATATGACTTTTATGACTTAGTACGAGTATAAAGTGTTAAGCCCTTATTGTTTCTATCGCCGAGAAATTGAGGCGTTTTGACTCACTACAGTTGTACTTGGATTTATCTATATGTGATCTAAATACGCATATTAATTACTTGTCCCATATTATATGAACCACTTGTGAATTTACTCAGGCAAATCTGTAAATTGTACACAATATTATTAAGTAATATCACTTATAGTACAGAATATTCAATAATGAATGAATAATGAACGCTTAGAAAAGTTAATTCTAAAAAAACATGAATGTACATGTATATAAATGTGATTTAAGGTAATGAGTTCATTGATATTCATTAAACTGACCTTAAACGCTTCGTATATGAATAATGTATTCTGAAATTACATAATAAAGAAAATAAGGGGCTGCATCGTGTCTGGTTGAGAGGGGCGGGAAAACTGGAATATTTTATGTATTCGCTGTGGTGTAAACACACAGACAAGCGGTTAGGACGTCAGTGAGGAGTTCATTAGAAATTCGAATTTAATTAATGGATTTAGATATAACATATTTAGTATTGTTAATTTTTAAAGCAATGTTTTTGATTAGTATTCTTTTTATTAAAAAAAAAATTGTGCTGGACCGCGGTCCTGCTCGATGGTAAGCGGCGATGCGGTCTTAGATGGTAAGCCGCACTAACTTATTAGAAACGTATTCACTCTTAACTTGAAAACACTTATATGTAATCGAACAGGACCACCGACACGAGCAACTTACTCCAGTCCTTCGCGGTACGTATGACAAAGGAAGAAGCAACTTCATTCGCTACTGTTTTTGCGCATATAAACTCAATTACGATAATTTACTTATTATGGATATTTTCAATAAATTTATTAATGACTTTTGAATGTAAATTTGAATAAAGAAGCAGATAATTTTTTAAACAATAATATAAAGTATTATTGTAATAACAAATTCATCTTACAGACAAACTTGAACAAAAGGCTGCGAAAGTGTTTTATTTCGAAGAATCTTCGTAATTGCTGAAACTGATACTATAAATTCCTCTCATAATCCGTGATTTAATTTGTTTGATACATTTTCCCTTGGATACAACAAGCTACTCGTAGACGATCATAAAAACGTACACCGACCCTCACAAAAGATCACTGCACTCTGCGTCAGCGATAAAAATCACAACAGAACTAATTTTATTTTATCATTAGTAATTAGGAAGTGTATACGAGTGCCACGAAGCAGACAGCAGGCCCTGCGCTCAACACGGGACCCAACAGCTCTCCCCCGGGAGCGCAAGGGTCGCAGACGTGGGTGAGATTAGATGCAAACGATGCCCAACCACTGATGGCTCATTTACCTCCTGAATAACGCATTGATATTATGCCGGCGCTCCACTTTGCCTTTGATAAGGCTTAATAAAACGTCTTTCATAGCATATATACAAAACTTTTTCGTTTTTGCTTCGTGTTCCAGTTTACGTGGATACTTACAAGTTTAAATGTTATTTTAATTTTCTTTATGTTCTTTTACGTTGTTTCCAAGGCAATATTTTCTCTAATCAAAATTTGGAGGTTATTACTATATACACATTTTATGGTGTAAGATCAATTTATTTATGCGAAATCTCAGTTACGGACCAATGTTTATTAGTTACCTGATCACCATAGTACAAGCTAACGTTTAGTTTGGGGTTAGATGGCCGAGGGTGAGTTGTCCGAAGATATTTCTTATTTATTTACCGTCTATATATCTATCTATTTATTTATTTATGAACCAAAACAATCTTGATTATTCCTGTTCGTTAAATAAATGCTAACATTCATTCCAACGGGTAATTAGGTATTTACTAGACATAATAGGTACGTAAAAAATAAGAATCTAAATTGCATCAAAATTACTAGTAAAAC
>DWJZ01007074.1:0-12438 GCA_018249125.1 Asbolis capucinus
ACCTGGGTGGGAATCGAACCCACGACCTCCGGTGTAGTAGTCCGGTTCACTAACCACTAGACCAACCGGCCTGTCAAATATCTAACCCAATATGTTTGAGTTAGATAATACCTTTTACGTCTCTGAAATTTTTGACAATACAGCAATGTTATAAACTACAGTTTTATAGAGGACATCAGTATGTACAAATAAGTACGCGATACCATATGACTGTCTGTTACTATTATGTCACTAACTGCTTTTTTCTGGTAATTTGTTCTTTCGAAACGAAACGAGGACAGTTTCTAGTACAGAATGAAATAATTACAACATACTTCTATGGTTATTTCTATTATTTCGTGTGATCTTTTGAATGACAAAAAAGGTCAGAATAAGTTACTCCTGAACATTGTCAGCTGCTGGTAAGTGCGGTTGTTTCGTAGAACCGTTAAGGCGGCTAATCTCGATCGTAATCGGTTACCAAAGTTAAGCAACGGTAGTTGGTCGGAAATTGGAAGCGTGACCGCTAGCGGCAAGAATTTCATAAGCACGTCTATGCTTCTGAGACAGTGTAAATCCGTCGGTCGCTTTGCTATCGTTAGGCTTCCAAGACAAGGTTGCCCATTAATCCCTCCATCAATCCGCACTGGAGCAGCGTGGTGTAGCATTCTACAGGCCTTCCCTGTGCTCAATAGTAAGCAATTCTTATGTTGAAGTTAGAAGTCACAATAATTCACAAGTATCTTTATTAGCAACATTTTTATTCTAGTCTGACAACTGTTTGACTCTGACTACAACAGAATAGTAAACCAATGAACCTAAAACTATGAAACTTTGCAAAGATGTTTAGACCAGTAATAAAATTAAACGAAGGAATTCCAAATTGTCATTTTTTGAGGTACTCGTCAAAGAGGTTGCTAATTTTGATAGAGCGAAAGTCACCAACGTCAGTTGCGAAATAATGGAGTGAACCTGTGTATCTTAGCTGTTTCACCTCGATTGGGCAATCGTTTCGTGGTCTAATATAAAATTGAATTATTGTTTGAAGAAAAAGGAATATTATTTTGGAAGAAAAACATATATCTACATATTAGTTGTAAGTACAGTAATAACCTTACTTATCGCACTATTTGCGTTGATATTTTCAGAAGTAAATTTCTGTGCTAGTAATTAGGAGAGAGTCCAGTGGTTTGAAAGTTGGTCTCCCGACTGGTTCCGGTCTGGGACAGGCTGTGTGAATCCTCTACGCTTCGCAATATTCTCAATATATGTGTGTATTATAAATTAACTATCACTTCGTTTGGAAATTATAACTAAACCTAAAAGAATAAGGTCTCGAATCAGTGTGAACCGTACTACGGTTATTCAAAGTTTAGTAAACTATGGCTTGTATCTTGCACATTTTTGACAAGACAGTTGGTCTAGTGGTTTGTAAACCTGACTGCTACACCGAAGGTCGTGGGTTCGATTCCCATCCAGGTCATACTTTTCTATGATAAGCAGAATTGTCTATTCTGTGTGTCTGGGTATAAATATCTGTATAAGTATGTATGTTGTGTGATCGCCATAGTAAAAGCTAATGCTTAGTTTGGGTTCAGATGGCCGCGTGTCAATTGTCCACAGATTTATTATAAAACCCAGCATTTATTATAAAACCCAGCAATACAGTAGTTTTGTGGTACTTTTGTATGCATTTCTTGTGTACGAGATGACCGAATGGATTTCTTATCCATCCTCACAAACTATCGCTTTTATAATATTAGCAGGAACGATATTTAGTAATTTCCACGTGGTCAGAGTGGTGTGATGAGCAGCCGCGACACCTGGGTGCCAGTGGTGGCTGGAGTGGTCCTCGGAGCTGGTCTGCTGTTGGCGCTCTATAAGCTATTAATGTCTTCGGGCCCCAAGTTTGAGAACCAACAAATAGGGGTGCCGTTCAAATGCACTTGTAAGGGTGGCGCGGATCCCGTACGTATTACAATGTATTTAACTCTTTAGTATGTTAAAATGTATAATAAAATTCCATTAAAATTAACAGAAATGTTATATTGTAAATTCAAAGCTCATGTCAAGAGCATTCTTATGAGGACAGGTTATTATAAACTGGATGAATATTTTAATGACAGAAATGCTTGGGCACAAGTTTAATAAGTAGTTGTAAGTGCTATCTGCAACTGTGAGTTGGAAAAAAGAGCTTCTTGGGAATTCCTGCCGCTTCTTCTTCTAAGACCACTCACTGTAAGGATTTAATGAAGCGATGGCATAGTTTGACTTCTGAAAAGTATTTGTAAAAAACAACTTCGAATAAAATTTTGTTTCTCTAAGCATTCACGATTTAGAGTGCCACAGTAAGTTGCCTGCGTCGGGTTTGCCGCTCGATTATGCCTAATGTGCATCTAGGTCTGAGCATTGCCAATTATCAGGTGGGATCCAAGGCAGGTAGAAATTATTATTTGACTTTCATGTAACAAACTGTACAAAATATTTAACATAATAAATTATTTGTTCACTGACGAAACATAAATGGGAGGATTTAGAAAAAAATCACTATGAAAGTGTTATCAAAATATAGTCAGTAAAGTAGGTTAACTTTGTCACCGACGCTAGATGCATTGCATTTAAATGGCACGTAGCAAGAGGGTTAAAATCGTGTCGAATACATTTTTTAATTGCGCCCCTTAACTATCTAGGTGCCCTTCTGTTGGGCGTGGGCCCCACGTTGGGGAACATCGGTACAAAGCATCAGTTACTATCTTTACAGTGTCAGGTTCATGGACGAAAGTAATACAAGTATACAGTGAAGAAAAGAAGAAAACCGACGTGTGCTGTCACCTTAAAATACAACTGTCAAATTTGTCATTGGTGTTAACATCGGAATTATGAAGCACCCGTCTGACTCACCGGAGACTATAAAGATTGCCCATTAGAAAATGTAAATTTAACTACAAAATACAATGCTTCCCTCTATCTAAAAGACAATGTGTGACTGGTGAGTTTGATGCACTTTCTTGATTCGTATTCTTGTACTAGTAATGTATGAATTATGTACACAAGGCTGCCCAGGTTGTATTGAACCTGTAGGTACAAAATTTTCGCTCTAAGATATTTTTTTACGAGCGTGGTAACCTATTTGTTGGAGGTGGTGCCGTTGACGGCGGTAAGTTTTTGGTATGTAATCGAATAGAAATAAGTAATGTAGTTCGTTCGTAGCCCAATGGCTTTTGACTTTAATCAATCGAGGATGTTACGCGACAGTGGGCGCGGTCGGTAGGGGGTACCGCTAGTGGTAAAAATTTCATGTGCGCTTCCATGCCTCGGCAGGCACGTAAAGCCGTCAGTCGCGGTTAATTAATACCAATTGTTAAGCCGATTCGGAGGCCTTCCAGCGGCACAGACACCTCCGACACTTAGATTGACCCTTAAATTCTTTCCCAATCTTGGAGCAGCATAGTGGGGTATGCTCTAAGCCTCGCAGTATAAGTAGAGACTCGTGCTCAGTAGTGGGTCATCAATGGGTCGAAGCCATAAGTTGCATACCACGTCACCATAAATCCTTGCCCATTCTACCAGGTTGCCTTCAATGAGGAAGAATGTGAAATGTCCTAGCTCGAAACAAGTCGACTACATCCCGGAGTCAAAAGAGCCATCTAGGTCCGTACCTGTACATGAGTCTAGACAAAAAATCAAATTTTATAGACTAAGTACGTACCGTCCAAAAAAGATATCGAAAGGTTTCCATTCCGCCCACAACTACAACAAAACTGAAACATATACAGGTTGCTAATTATTGGTCATATGGTACAAGTGGTCTAGTAATTAATAATACACACAAACACACACACACGTTTAACAAAACAGAAAAAAGTCAATTAAAAAGTAAGTAGTATCTTTTAAAAGATTGAGTCATATTGTTGTGAAGAGAAAGCACTGGACCCACAGATTCACAGATGTATTTTTATTCTATAATAAATGGAATAAATAATATATGGAATACAATCTTGAAAAGATAGTATGGGAAACATAATTTTCAAAAATAGAAGTAATGAGGATAGGATGACAAAGAGGAATCCAAATTTGCACAAGTTTGTGATAAAAATGAAATTGAAAGAATTCTAGGGCTTATAATTTCACCATAACTTCCATTTTTGCCTAAGACGGACCATTTTACCCACCTGTCCCCTACTATCGGCTTTCAGCGCTGAGGAGTTGGAAAGACGAGAGAGGGAGAAAAATGACGAATTGGAAAAGGCGATGGCGGCCCTTCGCGCTCAGAACGCCACCCCTGGAATCTTCGGCAGGATCTTGGGATTCTTCGGCTTAGGAGGTGATGGTGGAGAGGGCGGATTGGGCTGGCTCCTTGGTGGTACCACCTTTATCATGGGCTTCTTGGGATACATGTTCAAGTATCATGGCGATAAATTCCCTTTTTCAAGTATAATACAATTTTACGAAACTTTCCTTGGTAAAGGTTTAAAGAGCGTGCCTTGTGATGGACCGATAAAACCCGTAAGTTTATATACCTATAAGTTATTTTAAACATATTTCCCTGCTTCGCTTTTGTGTATATAAGGGTCGTCGTAGATTGATTTTTAATATATACATATATATATATATTCGTTTTTTTACCTTTTACACCACGATGACTAAAAGTCGGCTAAAAGTAAAAATGTTTCAAAGTTTTAGGGACAAAATAGGTAATTGTGATTGTTTCTTTGTGAAAAAGCCGTTTTTTTTGTAAATATACAGGCATTTTTAAGATTTCTCAAGATTGTGTTGGTTAGCAGTGGTACTTAGGTTGTCGATAAAAACAGGGAAATATCTTAAGGTGTCATTTATGGAAGATTTTTTTCTGTAATTTCAAACCGAATGGAGATTTTTTCCTTTTTTGATCGAGCAGTCAAGGCCAGGTTCGCGTTCTGTTCAGGAACGTTCTGGTTGAATTTTTGTACACTCTGTATACCAGTTTAGAGAATCTGTTCTACGCCGTAAATTTTCTAAAGCGAAGCACACTAGTCCATCCAACTAATATTATAAATGTCAGGATGGATGAATTTTAGTTACGGTTTCACGCAAAAAGTACAGAACGTATCTCCTATTATATTTAGCAACATATAAATGATTGTCGAAACGATAAAATATCATTTGTGTTATCAATACACAGATAAGTTGTGCATAAGATATGAAATCCTTAATTTTTATTTTACCGTACTTACCTAAAATATATAGCGAGTTCATTATAACGCTACACTTAAATTTGGGGCTCTGTAATAAGCCAGCTCAGTTAAAACTGTATATGAGATGATTGTATTATGTATTGTATTGTTCCAGAAACCACCACCTGCAAAGCCGTTCAACAAGTGTGAATGTGACTAGATGAAATAGAAATACAATAAAAAACAAAATATGTTTTAGTAAGTTTATTCTACAATAAAAGATAATATTAAAAGTTACGCTGATTTTGAAATTCGTCCTATAAAGATGTCACATGTATTTTGTGATTGCCATTTTGCCATATTACAGAACTGTGAGCGTTTGTGAACTTATTATATCCCTTCGCATACTGAGGAGGCCTAGAGCATAGTCCAATGCGAATTGGTGGAGGGGTTAGTGGCCAACCCAAGTGTCGAAAGTTTTTGTGCCGCCCGATGGCCTCAGACACAGCTGAACGATTGCTATCTAATAACATCCGGGACCGACGGTTTTGTGTGCCCTTCGAAGCACGGAAACGTTAATTAAATTTTTGCCACTAACGGTCACCCATCCTACCAACCGCGATCGCTTTACAATCGAAAAAACCCGCAGGGCTTTGAACGCTTTAACATAGCTACTACTACTGAATCGACCATTAACGGCGCATTGTTCTCTGCGCAGCTCTTTCCTTTGACTGAATATTTTAGAAGTACATCCCAACGTATGTACGAAGTCAATTACGAAAATCTATCAGATGTATAGAATTTCTTGTAGTAATTTTTTTTCACAAGTGATAATAATGATTCTAATGAGCATATAAAAATTAGAGGGCAGGCTTTAACCCAGATTCTACGCACGACCAATACGATACACGTTACTGGTCCATTACTAGGGGTTCCTTCTATTTGAGGAGGTTTAGAGCGTCTCACCACGCTTCCCTATTTGGGGATTAAAGTTACGAGAGTAAAATTAAGTGTACAAAGAAAACTCACCACTGAAACAAAATATATTTAATACCACCTTTCATTTTTACAAATTATCTTCGCAACTGCCTCAATCGGCTGTGAATAACTATTTCAAAACCGGGTATGTATGAAAACACACAACCGTTGTAACAAAATGCTCTAGTTAACGTTAGTGCCTTAAAACAAGGAACGTTAGGATCTATATCGTACAAGACAACTTATTTCGATATAAGGACACGCACGAGCGGTCTCAGGACCATATATATAAATCGCTTAGCTTCAGACGATTCAAAATAATATGTAATCAAAATGTAATTCACAACTGGTACGTAACAATCTGTATACATAAATTTGGATAATAAAATAAAAATAACCTCTAAAAATAATTTAAATAAAAATTAAATATTTTTTACAAAATCCTCCTTCCGACCGCTCGTGTCATGCGAATTAAATCTAGAAATATTACAAAAATAACTAGACCTAAATGTTCTGTAATTGATATGCTTGACGCGGTGTAACTTTGCTCCAAATTAAACAGCCAAATAAAAAAACTGAACAATTTTCAAGCAATCACTTGGTCGCATTTAATTTTGTGAAAGTTACACCCTTTTCTTGCGATTTAATTTATGTAAATGTCGCTTACAGCAACAAAATAAATGTATAAATCGATTTCCAATTATAAATTATTGCTCGATAACACGAACTTAACATCTTTCGTCATTTCAAAATGGCGACATTTACACAAATTGGCGCGAATTCCTGTCCGAATGGCGCGCGAGTCCCCCGTATATTGCACATTATCTACATTATGGTTTATCGTATCAACAGGTACATCTGGCAAATATATTATTAGTTCTAAATTATTTAATTTAACCCTTATATTATACAAACACCTCGAACAACTCGAGTCTAGTATCTACGGCTGCCTGTCAAACTTGACGTATTATCGAATAAAGTAAGACACATGAATTGGACGTTCACACGCTTGCTACAGACTGGTTATAGGAATCGAGCCTCAACGGGCGTACATTGTATACTGTTTTTTTCATCTTGCGCTTGAAAGATATTCATAGAAGAAACATTCGTTTTTTACACGTATATTGGATATTAAGAAAATTTTTGTTTCGTTAATATTATGGTGTTTCGCGCTAGCTGATGAACAAATAGCTTATGTCAAGCTGAGTAGTTATGTCAAGATGAAAAAAACAAACTATAAAATTAATGGGATTTAATGGCAACATATTTTGACCCAGCGAATAATCCAGTAATGGATAATAGGAGATTTTAATGTGTATTATAGCATAAACATTAAAATACACAATGCATTTTTTAATTTCATATTTTAGAAGAAAAGATTTTTTTATGTATTCTTTGCCGTTACCGAATTATTGGCGGGGAGAGTCGATTTAACAGTTCAGATACGAAAAAATTCAACAGCTGTTACAATACACAATACCTGATTTTAACTATTTCTTAAGTAACTTCTGACTAACACAACAGGATATCAGTCAAACTTATATGTAGACTAAATACAGTGAAATTTAATATTTAAGATAAACGGTTCAGCATGTTTTAACACTTTGCTTTAGGTCGCCTCACTTAAGATAATACAATTTTAATTATAGATACATCATTATCCGTTTACTGTTTCGAAGAAACAATGTTTACGAAGCAAATATTAAGTAGATAGATTACCGCAGTTTATATAACTTCAACCTACAAATAATTGTATGGTATTTTTAATGTGACCAAAATTAGGGCTGTCAGCAAATTTTGATGAGATGTATTGTTGATTATTCAATATCTAATCCCCTAGATAAGAGGCAGTAGGAGTGTCAAACGCAATTGCAAACGCATATATTCATCAAGTGAAGTCTTACTTTAGGGCCTAATCTTAATAAAATAGTCACGTACAAACACGAGCAATGTAAAACCTAACAATTACTTATTGTTAATTTTTTGCGATAATTTATTGTCCGGCGAGGATATACATATATAAATATTAGTAAACCATCATTTGGCATCATTTTGTCTTCAATGTAACTCAGTATAATTACGACATATACTTTTGAATATAAAAATACTTATTGGTGTAAGCCGTGGAAGAAATGCATCAATTATTCATTCATTTTTAGCTAATTAGGAGACATCATATATTTAGTGCAACGGGAAAGGGTTAAAATTTAACCGTAACGTGCCCTCGTCCATTATAATTACCCACGTAACTACTGAAAGTTAACTTTAACTACTGAAGTCAATATAAAAATGATAGAAGCTTTATAATATGGAAAAAACAGATGGAATCGAGAATCCACTACGTAAGAACTACGTACACTACACGTTTTAGTGACGTTTGGACGGACGAATAATTGCTCATAAACATTCGACAAAAAATGTATTCTCCGATACCAGCGATTGGGATCTGGGGGGCGATTCTGCTAAATAAATTAAAATAGCAGACTTCTGCTTCAAGTGAGACTCAAAAGACATTTTTATTAATCTGCTATAGCTTAAACATCGCTATAGAATCGTAATGTCATTTTAATTAAGTCTCAGTTTTGTTATGATTTTCGAGTAAACCTAATTTAAATCAAAAACTAGATCATACAAACTATAATTAAATGTATTTATGTCAAACATACAGAATACCCAATTATCCTATGAAGATCGAATGGTACCTAATTGGATGTAATGTCATTAGAACATCGTTGGTCCTATATAACCAACAGAATACCAGATGTGACAAAGTTTAATGCCTATATCCATTTAAGACACAATTGAAGCATTTATAAATTAGCAGAATGAGCCCCCTTTTGTGGGAACTACGGCTTATCGATTAGGGGTTTTTGTGGCTGGTTCGATGGTTTAACAGGACAATAGTGTCGACGATTCAAACATTATCGCCGATTGAACATACAGACTGACATTCAACATCAAACTTATATTTGAATATATAAAAAAATGGCAGTATAAGAAAAATGCGATTTTAAATTAGTATATAATTTTTGTTACGGCAATTATATTAACTTACAAAATATTATATTCCTTATAACAGGCATTTATATTTTGGTAAAATTTTAAAGACATTAATTTATACATAATGGACCAAAAGCGAACAAAACGATATAGGTCGTTCCATGTTCTGACACCAACTTGAATACAATCTGCAATGGAAGAATAACTTTTACTTAAGCATACAGCTTAAGTTTCGAGATGGACTTTTATATTTTCTCTGTAAATAATATTAATTTTCTTATATTTTTGGCACTGGTTTTATTGTTATTTTGAATATTATAATATTCTCGCATATATGTGTAATTTTCATCACATTAAACTATAAACGGATATTTCTGTTTCAGCTAAATTATAGTAAAAATACCGTATATACAACATCAATACCCTGATGATAATTTTATCCGTCGTCTAAATTAAATCCCCTTCAAATATATATATTTATATATCTATCGAATAAACGTTACAACCCTATTTACAAAAATATTTATCATTGAATATTTAATTTATTTAAATATTGGTTACTTTGACGAGGCGGAAATAGGTGATTTTAAATACAAAGAGAAATGTACATTGCTGGGTGTATTTATCGATTGATTATAACGATGATTTAATTGTATTTTGTCGTATTTAGATCGAATCTTATAATTTTAATAATTACAATCATAGTCTAATTATTTATTTTGCTCGTCACAATAGCCGATACTATTTCAAGTCACATCGATTTATTGCAGTTCTACTGCAGATCCAAATGAGAAGAAGGGCTTACATTGATTGTAGTCGAGTTCAGTTGGAAATATTTATATTTAGTCCTGGATTACAACTAGTCGTTTATTTAGGTCTATCAGGGAAACTAACACTCTTCAATTCTAACTCTCCAAATATAAACCTTTTATAGCTTGTTAACTTTGACCATGTTTTTGCGGTGAAATACGGAATGGGTGTATATTTTATATTCAATGTATGATACCACATTATTCAACAGGTTGAAACACAACATTTACAAACTTCAGTAATACAATGCGTTTTTGAGTAAAAATATATCGCATGGCATGCAAACCAACCACCGGGTCGAGTAAAGATGGTTGCATTGTGTATTTTTGTATGAAAAATTTATTTTTGATTGTATTTTTTCATAATATATTTTTTCTAATAGATTATCCCGTACAGTTTAACCTAAATAATTTGACTAGGTATACCTCAACTATCTTGCATTCGGAATTAATTTAAAGTTATCAAAAGTTTACTATGTAAAGTGCTAACTACCTACGTGACGGACTCGTTGACGACTATGAAGCCACGACACACAGCACTGAATTAGTCTCTTTAAATATAAATAATAGGTTACCGTAACTGAACCTATTCTCAAAATGTCTAAATCGTTAAATAGCTGAGCTACACCTGATCGTATAAAGATCTATTCGTGAAATGATTTCTTGATTAACGAATCAAATTCAATAACTTACGTACAAATTTCCTACGTCAATATAAGTTTTCTTAGTTACTCGTTTAAATTAAAACATTTTGCGAACCGCGACTTTCAGGTCATTTTGAGAATATGACCAGTCGAATAACCAATCCCGTCATAATTATTTGTTTTACAAACTCAAGGTCAAGTCAAGGACATTAGATAAACAAATGCTGTACACATTTTGATGACGTTCAAAAAATTATCGTAATATATTCACTAAATACAAAGTATGATTTTTATAGTAACGCGATAATCAGTACGTAGTACAATGTTGCTACTTTCGAAAAGTACAAAAGTTACTTTTTTTAAGCAGCCAAGTACTGGCAAGTTATATTATAATACTGTGTAAATTATAAATATTAAACAAATCGAATAAACCTTAAAATGTAATATTTACATAACACCGACACCTTAGTCGACTATCGATATCGATACCTTACACCGTACATTTACCATAGATGCCAAATCTCATACATTTTGATGTTTCATACATATTGAATGGTGACTTTCAATTTCACTCTATGTTTACACGATAAAATTTGGTTGTTTCATCCAAAATGAAAGTCAAATTTAAATCGTGTATAGATTGGAGAGCTCCTAGTTGATACTTTCTATGTAAAAGCATCAATTTCAATCCAGCTTTTTTAAAGGAACATACATTTCTATTGTTATATATGTATGTGTGAGAAAATTGTTATTTCCTATTGTTATAATTAATTCAGTATTTGTTGTCTTAAATTGAAATAAATAATTTACATTACTCGCCAAATTTACTTAACATCGATGAAATTACTGTGTTCCCGCCAAAAGTAACGTCACAGACACAAAAAAAAAAAACTGTAATTACAACCTAAAAAAGGACGTTACTGTTTGCTGATTGGTGTATAAAAACAAGTTCCTATTTACGCAACATGTCCATTACAATTTTTTTAATGACACTACATTTTTGCAATACTCAGCTCAGTAGCAAAAATAATTAAAAATTTCAAATAAATCAAATCAAATTATGCAAAAATCTGATTTGATGATCCATGACACGACTCAGAAAAAAACGAAATATATAATGCATGTTCCTTTAAAAAAGTGTGCTTTGTTCAGTTACGACAGTTTTCTTTAAGGCTCGTACATACATCCGTCGTACCGTATGTTCACGTATATAACCCAAATATGATTTAAAACGGTATGATTCATCATTACAATTTAATATACATTTGAATGAATTCCAACGATTCGTAAATGATTATGGTTTTCAAGAATATATTGATTACCGTTTTAAATCAAATTCGTGGTAATAGTCCAGTACTTTTTATCAAAAAGCGAGCTTATAAGCGTGTTTCTTAAGGTTGAGTTTACAATATTTACAATTAATAATATGCCCTCGATCGTATACGGCAACTTTGATCACATCCAAAATTCAACCGTAAGAAATAGGTCATGAAGCTCACATTTCAAGTTACTTACGAGTCCAGAACAGTTGACAAGAAATAAAGCCCCAGAACATATGTTTTCATAAAAACTGGTACAGATTAAGTCTCAGTCAGTAAGCAACAACTTCCCATTGAAGAGCGGAACAGGCGCAAGACGTCGACAACGCCCCCATGCATTATGTCACCACGTCCACTACGTCACCCCCCTCGCACTCCCATACATTATATCACCCCCTCGCACCCCCGTACAATATGTTATCCCTCACGTTCACTACGTCACTCCCCATCCGCTATGTACCACCCGCAATACTCACAGCTACGCCTTCTTATCAAACAACGGCAGCTTGGAGCGTACGGCGCCCTCGCAGACGAGCAGCCGCTGCGCAGCGTGCCG
>DWJZ01007075.1:0-12437 GCA_018249125.1 Asbolis capucinus
CTAAAAAACAAAGAAGAAATCTTTTTCATTTTCTTTTTTTGTAACTGAATCGCCATGAGTTGTACTTTTATGCTTAAAAGAATCAATTTCTTGACTTTTGATGAAAACAATGAAAATTAGGTGCAAAGTGAAAAATTTACGTTCTCTGTTCTGTAATGTAAAATTTCAACTTAAATTTTAAATCTATACAGGTGACTCCATGGTTACTAAGCAGGTTTAAAACATTCTCCAAGCTTTCATCTTTCATTATCAATTTAAAAAAGTACTTCTTAAAGGGCTACTTTTGTGTTCGAATGTCAATTTACCGAAGAAGGCTATACACTATAACATAACCCTACGACCAATAGAAGCTAAGCGTTAATAAGAATGTTACAAAGACGGAAGAAAATATTATTTTTTGGGACCTTATTTATTTGTTTTTATATCACCACATAGAAGAGTTTTAGGGCAAAACTTCATGTCAATCGGTGTTCTCTACTCTTTAACCCTAGGTTCTGATAAAGTAAAATAAGGTAGGTACTAAATGGACACGAGAATAAAATTAATAAAAACCTCAGCCAGTGGGAGCTTAGTACGATTTCTACTCAAATTAACGTAAATAAAACCGTGGGGCACAGGTAGTATCTACACAAATAAATGTGTATAAATTAGGGGCTTGATTGCATATGTAACGACGGCGTTACGTGCCCTTCAGAGCCCGGATACAATGGCAGTAGCGGTCGCCCATCCTGATACCCTGCCTTGCTTAACTTAATTGACCACTCAGAATCAATACAAACCGCTAATTAAAGTTTGACAATTTGTTAAGCAGAGGTGATTTTAAAAATACGTATCCTACCATTTCGTAATCCTGCTAATATTATAAATGCAAGAGTTTGCGAGCATGGATGGATGTTTGTTACTCTTTCATGCGAAAACTACTGAACAGAACGAGATAAAATTTGTCTCAGGTATAGATTATAGTCTAGAACAACACATAGGCAACCTTTTATCAAAGTACCTATCTCGTGGACAAAGTCGCGGGCAAAATTACATACTTTTGTTTTTTTAAAACTTGTTACCTTCCACATCCCATTGGAGTGGTTGGCCATAGCGAGCTGGTGGCAGTAGGCAGCAGTGAGTGGTGCAGTCGCCAGCTGAGTCAACGCCGCGTACTCTACGTCTGACATATCTAGAAAATGAGTACAAACGTAAATAAATACATTAGTTATATTACATATAATTTTATGACCAACCAACCTCAATTTAGACGTAACGAAATTAATATTTGCGTGATTCACTACACCATACATAACCGCGTAGGCGACCTATATATTCATATATTTATTTTCATGAAGCGCTTCAAGAGATTTTAATTAGTTAACTTTATGAAAGTAAATGAATAACACGGTTTATTAAAATACTCACTATAAGAAATAAATATAAATCATTAACACAAATTTTCATAACCGTATTGTTATTGTTAAGAAGTTCCCTTGTCTGGAGCCAATCTTGAACGTAATATCAGGTCATACTTATCATAAAAATGCATTGTCATAAAGACAGAAGGCCTATGCAAAATTTTAGGTCCGCAATGTAACAAGAAGTGAGTCTAATCAAGCTTGCAAGATTTGACCCGTAACAAACAAATATACAAACATACACTACAAATTAAATAAAAGGTTGTAAAAACCAAAAAAAAAGTGCGAAAGTAAGATTGTGACGTGTTTATTATGTACCTAGATACATGGATTTTGAAAGTATGTGTCCATTAAAAATGATTTATTATTTGCTTCGGTGAAGGAAAACATCGTAAGGAAACCTGGACTCATGAGCTTTCCCCATAAAGTTGTCAAAGTTGTGTGAAGTCTTCCAAATTCGGCCAACGTGGACTATGGCTTAGACGCTGACATATTGTGAGAAGAATCCCGAGCCCAGCAGTGGAATTACAAATAATCTCACCTATTTTCTCGTCGTATATTGCAGCTAGGACTTCGTTGATCTTTTCCGGGATCTTATATCCTTCAGCGACGATTCCTGAAGGTAGCTTCGGCTCCAACCTGCCCCTGGTCTGCTGGTGGTGCACCAGCTTCTGATACAGAGCGTAGGACTTGCACCAGCGCTGGTGGCTGGCTGGTAGATGGGCAGGGTACTCGGAGCAGTAGGATATCTGACGATACATGAAACCTTTGTAGACGGAATGGTCAATCTAGTAGTTTTATTATTATGATTCTGTTGAGAGATTTTGTATGAAGTACATATTATAATAAAATTTTAATATTACTTTTTAATTTACTCAAAAAATTTAATATTACTTTTTATTTTACTCCTACACACAGGGTGTGTTTTTTGGAACTTGTCCGTGGTATACTTAGCATTAACTTTATACCAGTTCAAAGTTTCAAGTTTTCTATGTATATTTATAAAAAATTCGTGCTACAGTGTTTGGTACCATACTATTCCGAAACGGCTGAACAGATTTTGATAAAATTATATTCGGTTGGTTAGGTCTGAAAATATTTTATCCATTCCCTTAAGTGATTAGGGTGGTTCACACCAAAAATATTTTTTTTTCGGTCTGATTTTTCTATTTTTACTTCTTTACAATGTGGCTTTAATATACAACCCTACATTTTCTACCTTCTACCATTAATCCCTATTTTTTAAAAGCGATATTAAGAATTTAATAACTTTTTGCCCCTGTTGGACCGAACAATTATCTAAAACATATTTCATACCGCTATGTGAGATGTCCAATAGAAATAAATAGTTTTGGTAGAACAATGTTTGCTGGGTCAGCTAGTTTTCACATAAAAGTCCTTATTAAGCTGCTATGTTTACGTCATCAACCTGAATAAAACAAAACTGGCCTCATCAAGCATTCCACAAATTACTTATTTGCAGAAACCTTATAAATTATTCATGAAAGATTTGAATAATTTTCTCTTAACATACTTCGTTTTAAACATGCAGAAAGTATTCTTCCTTTTTCGGTAATTTAGAAAGCTAATGCATTTATAAAGTAATTAAATTATACCTAAATCAAATCTGATGTTCTCTAAATCCATTACTTTTATGTCTACATATGCCTATGGCCAATCTGTACGCCTGATTTCCGTTCAAAGATTTGTAAAATCTGCACTAGGCCTAAAATTCATAATTGATTGATGGAGGATGCTATGGTACTAGCCGAAAGGGAAACCTTTGAGAGCACGGCAAGACTTGCCTAGCTAGGCGTGGCTTGTGTTGTTGCCGAAATCCACGGCCACTAAAAACGCACTCACTAAAACGGAGGCACTATGGTTCCATAAACTACCTAGGAGAATGGAATCGCCTAGTTCGTGGATACGCATTGGTGGCATTGACGTCCAGGTAGGTCGGTACTTAAATACCTCGGACTCACCCTGGACGGTCGCTGGGGCTTCGAAGAGCACTTCGAGTGCCTGGTTCCCCGAATAGAGAAGGAAGCTAGGGCAATGCATCGGTTTAATGGAATGCAGTTCGCCGTTTCTACACAGGTGTTGTACGATCTGTAGCATTCTATGATGCCCCGGTATGGTCGTACCAGCTTTCTGGTGTGAAGCGTTGTCGAGCCAAATTATATCAGTGTTCAACGCCGGATGGCCATCCGGGTCGCCCGAGGTTATCTTACGATATCCTATGATGCGGCTACCGTTTTGGCACGCTTTCCACCTCTAGATATAATGGCCGATATGAACGCGAGCGTATATACCCGAGTTTGCTTCATTCGCCAAAGGGGCGGAAAAGTTATAAACGGTGAGCTCGGAGTGCTCAGGTGGAGAATGCACCTACAAACCCTCATCGAATGGCACGTACGTTTGGAGGATCAGATGAATGCGCGCCAACGAGTTGTTGGTGCCTTTTGCCGAGTTTCGAAGTCTGAATGGAAAGAAGCGAAGGCAATGTCACCTACAGGCTGACATATATGGTCACCAGAAATAGCTGTTTCGGTGAATATCTATGTCCGATTTGGCGAGAGGCAACAACTCAATGCCACCACAGTGGAGGGGACCGAGATGACACTCAACACACGTTCGAGGCGTGACCTGCATGGGAACCCTATCGGAGAGCCCTGGTCGGTCGGATCGGGGAGGATCTATCCACGTCAACCATAATGGTAGCTATGCTCGCGGGGAAGTCTACGTGGAAGACTGTGGTCTCCTTCTGCAAGACCGTAATGGTGAAGAAGGAGACCGCCGAGCGGGATCGGGAGAGAGCCAATCCCACTCGGACAAGACAACGCTGACAAATGGTATAAATTACGCTGGGAAGGGAGTGGTGCGTTCATATGAGATCCCGGAGCCTTCTGCCGGAGCCTTATGCGTCGGACGGCTGCCCTGGGGCTTGCCGAAACCGCAAGGGTCAGGCATCTTGTGAAGATCGAGGGGTAACCCTCGACAAAAAAAAGGCCTAAAATTGTGAAAGTATCCCAAAAACTCAATAATCGGACAATTGTGGCTTACAATGTTGACGTAAACATATGACATAGAGCAATGTTATTTTTTACCTAGACTAAGTTAATACTTGACATCGATCCCATCTGATGGTAAGTGGCTATAATGTCTATCTTTGTTGAGCGTACTATCTAAAAAAAATCCTTTTCTCTTTTCACTTGAAGACCGATGGTTCGATGGAGGAAGGAATTATCACAATACTTACTTGACCACAACCCCCACAGTCGACCAACTTGTTCTGCTTCCCCTCCCTGCAGGCCACGTCCGCGCACATCCTGGGATACAAGAGGGCCTCCTGCTCCCACGGAACCAGCTTTCTCTTCAACACCTTTTCGCAAGAAATAATCATCTGCATCCGTAGCAACCGATAGTTCTGGCCCGTTATGTTCTTGGCATCGGCGTAAAGATATTTCTGATCTGCTGGACAAAAGTATCACCTTAAAATTTGACGGTATTACTAAATGATGAAATAAGATTGATTTACTTAATTTTCTGATTTTGGGTGTGTCTTTAACCCATTAATCGTCCAATACGGATAACAAGTCTCTCAGTGTAACTGAGAAGGCCAAGAGAAAACACCAAGCACCGTATCTAAGGACTGCTACCTAATGACAATAAGCGAGACAGACAACATTACGCGACCTTCGAAGGACGAAAATTTTCAGTATTTTTTGTCACTAGCGGTCATCGAACCTTCTATCATTCGTACCCGCTATTGCTTAACTTTGTTGATCGCGTAGGATTGAAGCCGCCGCCGGGCTATGAGTGCTTCGCACTTTAAAGTTACGTCAATCCCGGAATCCAACAGAATCCCGAATTATTATTCGGGTTTGTAATCAGTAAAACAACAAATGAGTCAATGGCAGCAATTTTTCCTGGTACGAGAGGGGTACCACGCGGACGACGTAGTCGCGGAAAAAAAATAGTTTAAAATATGGCATTAACAATTTACCATTTACCTTTTAAATGAGCGATTGTGCATATAGCGAAACATAGGGCCTGATGCTGCGGCCAGTCTTCATCTTTGTGCTTCTGACTGCAATAGAACACCAACGAGCAGAACTGGCATGGTACTTTCTGCCCCAACTCTTTCCTACAAACGTGACATAAGCTCTGGAGAAATACTTTCCGAAAACTGTACTTGTAAACGTACTCAGCGTCTCCGTTTGTCATGTAAGAAAACGATTCTAGAACGTTTTTATTATTTGCAAGTTTCCTTTTATTTTCCGTCTGTGATTCTTTTGATTGCTTTGTCTTTTCGATATCAACAGCGTCTTTAATTTTAACCTTAGCTTGACGCATATTCGGTGGTTTATTTTTTTCTTTTTTGTAATCAGTTCTATTCGATTGTACAGGAATATCCGGATGGCCTAACAAGTTTTTTGGCGGCGAAACAGGATTTTCTTTTGGTTCCGTTCTCCCTGTTTCCTCTGTTGGCGATATAATGTTAATTTCTGGATTCTGTAACGTGAATTCAGGCGTATTATTTACTTCATTAGCGATCATCTCAAAAGTCTTATTTACATCATCAACACTGGATGTTAAGGCATCCTCAAAGTTTTCGATTGGTTCGAAATTTAATTCAACGTTTGATGTCGGCTCATTACTCGGTGCTTGGTTAGAATCAACGCTGGCACTGTCTATTTGCATTGATTGTTGTTTTTGTTTACCTTTATTTTCATTTGATTCAGATGAGTGTGACTTCTGTTCTTGTTGATTTTTCTCTTCTCTTTTAACTTCTTTTACAGTATTATCTGAACTTGTAACTGTAGGGGTATCAGAAATTCTCGAAGATTGCTGAGATTGTACTTCTTGCTTACCTTTTCTTTTACCTTTACCCTTGCCTTTGTTATCCTTTCTAGCTGGGGCTTGCGGTGGAGTCAGTTTGTTATCAAGTAGTTCATCATATTTTGTAGGGATTTCTAGTTTTTGTTCTTGAATCTTTTCCGCTTTCAGTGATGTATCTTCTTCAATTTTACAAGCTACATTTTCTGTAGGAATATCCTCTGTATCGAGAACCCCTTGTGATACAGACTTTCTTAACATAGTATCACATAAAGATTTGCTTATTTCTGTCATTTCGTCTTTTCCACCACAAAATGTTTCTGTTGGGGCAGCTATTCGTGGGATTGAAGCTTTAGCGTCATCTGGCCCTATTAAAACATTTTCCTCGCTTCTTTCCATTGACGTTAATTCAGCTAAAGATCTTTCAATTGAAAGTCTAAGTTCCTCCATGTCTTGACTAACCTCCATCATTTTCGATTTCAAATCAGTTTTTTCCGGCTCTTTTGTTAAACTTCTCTGTCTTGTCTTGAGCACGGTAGGAGATTTTTCAGGTATTTTATCTCCCAATGGCTCAGGTGTTTCACCAGAGTCCTGAATTATTGGTTCTGTAGGAATTAACAAATTAAGATCCGACTTCTCTTCCGTAGTTACTTCGCATATAATCATATTATTATTGTTATCAAAAAATTGTTGACTTGTCGCCAGAGGATGTTGAATTAAATCTGGAGTTATATCAGAAGATCCAACTGGTTCGTCTGTTTTTAAACTACTTATCTCCACAATATCTTCAATACCTGGAGAAACTGCAGACAAGGGTGAGTCTTGTTGTAACAGTGGTTTTTCTTTTGTTGGTGTTGATTCTGGGGTGAGTAAAACTTTAGATTCAGGAACATCTACTTTCTTCGGATGTCTCTTTTTTTTCTTCTCTACCGTTTTATATGGCTCTGAAGAAATTGCAATGTCTTTTTCTTTTTCTTCCAGTTCTAAGGAAACTATTTGTTCACTAGTACTCTTTTCTAAGTCTTTATCGGACAATGTTATTGGATCAACTGTTGTATCTATAGTTTTACTGACTACTTCACCAGAGTTAATGCCAACATTCACGTCTTCCAAATTTAAATTACTTTCAGGACTTGATTTCGTTGGAACACAAATCTTGGGAGATTTTTCTCTTTCTGTGACTATAGCAATTACTTCAGTATTGGCTACATTTTCTACTTCTTGAACGTTTATATTAGGTAAAGTGGGTTCCTGTGTCATTGCTATTTCCACCATAGGTTCTTTGTCGACAAGGTCACCTAAACTGCTCTCCTCTATTTGTTTATCTTGGCCTTCAGACGTTTCTACTATTTTTTTTCGTTTCTTTTCAACAGGTTTCGCAATTTTAGCTTTTGTTTTTGGACTTTTATCTTTCATCGCACTTTCCATTTGCTCAATTGAAGGTGGTTCTTGCTCAATATTTGTACCAATAGCTTCCAGTTCTGGTTGCATTATTTTCTCTGTTATTGAATCACTTTTTTCATTATCATGTTTTAATTGTTGTTGCTTTTTATCCTTTTTAGCTTTCTTTTTATTCTTTGATTCGTTTGTCTGATCATGTTGTGATGAGTCATCTAGCAAGTTTGGCTCTTCTGGCAAAAGGACACTTTGTATCAAATCTTTCAGTGTATCTTTTTCTGTAGTAGCAGACAGATTTTTGTCATCTTTTCCGCTTTCTTGAGGTGACACTTTATCTACCTCTATATTTCCTTCATTCTCTTTTGAATTGATTATTTCTTGAAAAGCAGCCGTGCAAGTTATTACTTCATCAGCCTTGTCAGATTTCTCTGAATCCAGCCGATTTTTTTTCTTTTTATTTTTTTTCTTTGTCTTAATTTCACATTCTGTTATTTCAGGTGCACTTGGGTCAGATTTAGTTATATCCATCGTACCTTCCTCTTTTTTAGATTCTTCCTGCATTTTCTCGGCAAAATCAATTTCTTGAGATGGTTCATCAATTTTTTGTTGTTCGTGCTGTTTTTTCTTGTTTTTCTTTTTACGAACATTAGCTGTTATAATTTCTTCTGTATTTTTATCTTCTCCTGCAGTGTTAGTCTCGATGATCTCTGTTATGTCCTCAGATTTTACTTTCACTTCACTTTCAGATACTAGAGGTGGCACGCCTATGAAATCTTGATCAGTAGCGAATGTCTTCTCATCTAAATTTATTTCTTCCTGTTTTTTCTTTTTTCCTTTGTTCCTTTTTGGTTTCTTAGGTATATCGGTGGGAATTTCATTATTTTCTTGTGTTGGGTCATAGGTTGTAACTTCACTTGGAGTCTCAATAACACTGTCACTCTCTTTGATTTCACTTACTTGCTTTTCTTCTCCAATTACTGTTATGGTTTCTTCTATATTTTGTGCGGGCTCTGTTTTTTGGGATGACGGAATTGGATTTGTAGGCTTACTACGGTTTTTATTTTTATTTTTTTTATTCATTATATCGATCACTTATCACTTCCCTAAATAAAGCACTAATTAAATTTTGGATAACAATAACGCCGACTGAGCTATCTTAAAATCAGTGTTCATCTGACCGATTTCTGTGTCAGTTTTATTCTTGTCGGAGAAATTTCCACGTGTGATGGCGTAAAATGTCAGTTCAGAGAAATTTACAAGCTAATTTAAAACTTCTCAGATCGTGTCAAAGTTAGTTTTGGTATAGCAGCTGTGAGTTTTCTGCACATCGTTAGCTATGAGGAAGCGTGCGTTGCCAAAACTGCATCCACGTCACTTGGGTGCGCTCTTAAATATAGAATCAATTATATCGAAAGTTCAGAGTGTCAATACTTGTAATAGGTATTTATTGACAGTTAATTATAACCACTTCAAATAAACTAACTGTATAATATAAATGTTGAAGCATCCGACTATTGCGGTTTAACAGGTGATTTTGCCGAGGGGCTATCACTGGCTCACTATACATACTTACATTTTATTTAGATGTTAATCGAATAACTTCATCGTATAACAATCCTTTTAACAGTATGTATAGTATATATAGGATGTCCCACGACTTTGCCACATGGAGGACAAATAATTATAGACAAACAGTTTTATTGAAATTTGAATTGAAAGAAGACTTCATTTTTATTATAAAATTCATAGAATTTTAAATAATCACTTGCCTTATTCAAGAGTCACAAAATGCGAAAGTCTTCTTTCAGTAAAACTGTCTTTCTTCAATATTTAAGGTAGGTGAGGGCACATGGTATGCGATGGGGCGTAGCCATGGGATGCCGTGTAGTAATATAGAAGTCATGTGGTTGTACTCTAATATAAAAAATTGATACAATTAGCTAAATGAGTAATTTTAAACTCTAAACAATAGATGTTTCCCACGTCATGCAACATATTGCATAAATAAAAGTCGGGTAAATTTTAAAGGTAAATTTCAGTCATTAACATATAATTCATGTAATATTTTTTACTTTACACACAATGTTACCCCAAGGCGAACCAACAAGGGGACAGTGGACCCCGTTGTTGACGTCAACCACGTCACCCCGCGGCAAGATAACGTTACACATTGTCATGTGACGTGCGACAGTAAATATTGTACTCAACAACAGATTATAGGTCGAGGATTAACAAGATACTTTATGGTATTTATATCAAACGTGTCACCGGTTATAGTTGCGCAAATTGCGAGAGCTGTTCAGCTGTAGATGTTCTAAGGCTGGGAATGGATGGATGGAAATGTTGCTTACTCGTATATGCTGGTAGGGTCATATTTCTTGGTACCGGTTTGACAGGCCGGTTGGTCTAGTGGTTAGTGAACCTGACTACTACCCCGAAGGTCGTGGGTTCGATTCCCACCGAGGTCAAACTTTTCTGCGATGAACAGGAATGTTTGTTCTGTGTGTCTGGGTGTGTAATAAAAATATCTATTTAAGTATGTATTTAAAAAGTATATAGGTATGTTTATCAGTAGTCTGGACACTATAGCACAAGCTAACGCTTAGTTTGGGTTCAGATGGCCGTGTGTGAGTTGTCCAAAGATATTTATTTATTACCTACAAATTATGTATTTCCTACTTATATAACTGCGAAAGTTTGTGAGGACAGATGTTACTTCTTCACGCAAAAACTACTGTACTGATCTGTATTAAATTTAGCACAGAGATAGATTACAGTGTGAAATAATAAATGGGATATTTATCAACGATCTACCGTGAGCGACATCTAGTCTTCAACAATTTGCTGATCCCTTAGTGTTCCATATCAGGTAGAAGTACTCTAGGTCTTCAGTTACTACGCTTATAACGTTCCACGGGTGTAAGCAAACAATTTTAGCGACGAATAATTCTGCATTACGAGCAGTACCCGGCATTGCTTCGCATCAGCTCTTCAACGATATGTACCAAAACCTTTTTTAAATAATTCTGGAAAAAGTTGGTAAAGATATCAGAGCTCTATTTCGTAGCATTTGAGTCTTTAAAGGAGTAACAAACATACATTTTTTTTGTATATGTATACATGAAAAAACAAATAGGTTTACAAATAATACCTTAATTAACGAAATGAATATGTTACAACACCGTGCTAAAAAAAGTAATTTAGCGAACTTATTCTCTAAAAACCTTGGATAAAATGAAAAAAGTAATTGTATGTTACTTATTTAAAACAAGGTTAACCTATTGCAATACATAGAAAGTTCTAAATCAAAACCAATACGATAAATATATAAGCAAGTAGTAATCTAATGTTATTACAACCGATATTAAATCCCAGATTACAATATCCAACTGAGATATCCAGTCAATCACTAAAGAATGTCCGATAAAGCGATATAAAAAAGCTGGACGTTGCATATGAGCATTGATAATAAATAGCAGAGCTTTACCACGGAGATGTAACAAGTGGCGAGGTGCATCGGGATGCGAGGGGCCGTGGCCCGATCGATAGCCCTGGCCGCCCACCCAGCCGCCCAGCCGCCCAGCCGCCCACAGTGCAGCCCGGGAGCCTCCAGCGACGTAAATACCCGACCTCAAGACCTTACTTCTTAATGTTACCGGGCTGTAATCCAGCTTGACACCAACGCTGGTGAGAACAAGGATGTTGTTGTCTCTCTCACTCGCATATTATATTCTTTATTACTATGTGACGTAATTAAAGAGTAATATTGACTAAATTACTACTAAAAATAACATAATAAAAAAACAATTGAAACATTGACTATTTTTAGAAAATTATTTCCGTAGTATTCTATGAGTATTTCAAGTCTTTAAAACGAATTGCTTACCTAAATAATCAAAAACTTTAAATGTATTAAAAAAAACTAACAAATATTTTTAGGTTTGTTTTTAATGATACAATTGTTGATTGGAAATTACAATTCAAGACTTGCATTATCAGTATTATAAAAGTTTGTTACACACACACCCATACAAAAATATTGTTACACACACATATATATGTACACACACAAGCACACAGACAATAACAACAGTAAACAAACTGATTACTGAAGTCTGTAGGTACATATTAGGTAATAATAGAGATTAAGATTATTTTCATAAACATTCTTAGATAAATAAACAATTAATCATGTTGAAGTTTTGAATAATTGGTATTTTAAGTAGATTGTATCATTATAATTTTAAAAAATAAACATACTAATTCAATGTGTACCTTCTTAGTGTAGAGTTAGTGAATATTATTAGGTATGTAGGATTTCTAAGAACAGTAATTAGGGTGATGAAAACTAAACAATGGCGACACATTAACGAGTGGATATTGTAGCACCTAGCTACCTCCATAGATATAGGTATGTGATGAGGGTATCAAAAGAAGACAGATAAAAATAGAAAACTTTCAAATTACATTAACAGCCATGGGAGTATTACTTCCTTATGCTTTAAAAAAGAAAACGAGCTGTCTCCTGGTGGTAAGGTATACTGTGGAAATTTTCAGCACCAATGGTTTTTGGTCTGCTGTAGAAATTGAGATATTATCGCCACATACCACCAGGTGGGATTGTAGTCAAGCATTAACTTATAAAATGTAAAATAAATAAAAATAACAAATACTCGTCATTTGACCTGTTCGCCTGTGTGTCTGTCCGCGGCGACCTCAGAAGAGACCCAAACCTGACCACATTTGATATGCGCTAGTATTTTGTTTGATAGAAGCGGAACTTTAAGCTACATTATTAAT
>DWJZ01007076.1:0-12437 GCA_018249125.1 Asbolis capucinus
ACCGACAATAGAAGTAATAAAACGAGAACACCATTGAAAATTGACTTAAAATCAATTTGACACTAATTATTGGGGCTACCTTAAGAATAACTGATCAAATTTCAAATTTAAAATAAAAAAATCAAAATAAAATAAAAATATCAAAATCGTACAAAGTTGTATCCAATCCCGGTACAAAGTTGAGGTGTCGAACATAAAAATAGTAGTAAAAAAATGTAGTAGATTCAGAAGCAACTTTTTATGAAGTTGATTAAAAGTAACAGAAGCATAAATGGCAGCATATACTATGTATTTTTAAATTAATTATTAATTACTTCAGACAGTCAAAATACAACGATACTTTGGTATCAGATACAAACTGGTATCAGGATTATTTTCAACAAAATACACTCATTTAATTTTAACATAAACAAATATCACCTGTCATGCCAATACGAACTGCATCGTAAAACAACTGAAAATAAAATTAAATTTATTTTAAAACAGATACAGAAGCAGATGTTTTAAGAATTAAGGCACTTTATATGAACATAATGATATATTTTTCGTTTTGGCAATATCATACATATTTTTTGTCATATCTTGAGTCATATTTTTTAGGTGGCATTAATACTTCCAACATTTAGATGCTACTGCGGACCTAAGCATGCGAAGCTTACGCATAACATGGCGAAGTTTGATCTCGGCCATCTCAGTTATGACAAGAAGATCTGTGCTGAATACCGGGCCGTTGATTCGTTATAACCAACATAAATATTTGATTACAACTGTACGACGTACCTAGGGGTACAACAGTGCCCTGGCCAAGTCGAGCAATTGAAATATATACGTAATTACACTCGTTTACAACATGATTATAAAACTCAAAAGTGGCAATCAACTGAGGCTCTATAATATCAAATATACATAATAATACCAAACATAGAAACATAATACCAAAAAACCATTATCCCTTACATCTTTACTTAGAAAATGTGCTTGATCAAAATATATGTATGTAGGTACGAGTAGGTGCATATTTGCCAGAATAAAATAAAAATTCCAGTGCCAAATAAAATTACGCAAAAGTATTTTAAAGAAAACAGAACAAATAGTTAAGGATAATGTACAAATTTGGGCCAATTTTAATTTTTTTTATTTAGGCATTTTTTTACTATTTTAAAACATTTCTTGAGTCAGAACTATTAGTAATATTTTGGGCAATACCAGCCCTAGGCAGTAACTTGAAACGTTCTATTTTTACCTGAAATTTTTAGTTACTTCTGCGATTGTTGTTTTGAACTGTGGTTGATATTATTGTACGGCTTCTATCGATGGACCATTACTGAGTCTTGATACCTGTGTATGAGTACGTATCTCCTCGTGACTGAGGAGATCTATAACATACTCTGTACAATTCTCCAATAAAAATGCTGGAGGAACTAGTAACTAATCCGGCTTTGTGACCACTACAGGGACCGACAGCTTTATGTACCCTACAAGGCACAAAGCGCTCATAAATTACACTACAAATACTCCAATAAAAAACCTGGAGAAACTAGTAACTAATCCGGCTTTGTGACCTCTACTGGGACCGACAGCTTTATGTACCCTACAGGGCAGCACGAAACACTCTTAAATTTTCACAAATATTGCTATGCAACTTCTCAATTTTTTTTTATTCAAAAAGGTCGTTTTCCAATAAATGAATACACAACATATTGATAATTCACGCTTTTCACGTATATTTCACGATGTTTTTTCAATAGCTTTTATCATTGAACTGAATGAAAATTAGACATAATATTACCTGGTTTTCAATGTGTAAAAAACTTATTCATATATTTACCTATTAATACATAGGTACGTGCTTTTTAAATTTAATTTACTATCGTATCATACCTTTAATGAATACATCTATTAACTAACGAAAACGAAACAGAAAAGAAATCTCGAAACCTACAACACCTTTACACTAACAGATGTTTTGTATAACAATCTTGCATATTAATTTACATAAAAAATCCAATTTTAAATTAATCCACACCGCAATTATCAAATTACGAAATTAAAATAGTGTTAAACCGAACGACAGCTGGTTAGCAAAGCGAATAAAAGCATAACATGTAGTCACCGGGTATCGAACCTGATACACCCAGTCACCTGACACCAGGCTCCCCCGACCGCCGGTTTTGAACCTGTGACAATCGCGATATTAGGGGCATTGACAAACGTGTCTTGACGTATGAGGTTTTGTGGGTCGATACCTACTGTTGGGTGCCCACCGTTGGGCTTATCTCCATCTTATCCTTTATTAGCGAGTCATTAGTTAATGATGATAGTGAATAATATCCCTAAAAATTAACCTGTTAAGATTTTTTCAGTTGATGTCGGCCAAAATTATTTTTTAGATTCCTGTCTTTCTGTCTATCTGGAAAAGTGTAGTATTAATGATTTTCTAAAACTAACATTTTAAATTATAACAATAACTATTTTATTATTACAGAAAGGAAAATATTAACTTTGATCGAAAAAAATTATAAAAACTAAATTTTCTTCACTTAAAATTTGCAGGGAGAAGTAATATTTAATTTTGCCGGGGTATTTTGGTACTTTGAATAGGTATAAGGTAAAAATATTTTTCTTCCTATATGTACGCTTACGGGTTTGGTCTACAAATCGGTCGCAAAATCTGGATGATAGGAAATTTAGGGCCCTCATTATATGAAGTATAAATTGCTAGATATGTCATTTTTTCAAACATTTGAAATTCTGACTTTGAAACAAATTCATGACTACCATAACCTACCCCCCTGGAGTGCCATCAATTCCCTGTTGATCTGCAACGTGTTGGTGACTACCTGGTGTTGCTGGCTTCCACGAATGGCGGCAATGAATCATATAGGTATGACCCGTCTGAACGTTTGCCCGCTAAAAGGGCGTGTATTTCGTAAAAAACTTCAAAGAATATCAAAGATGCTTGAACCCGATTTATACGATATGTACATTCAAGTACAACTTGAAAACTACTCGAGTAAATATGGACTTATAAAGAATGATCGAAAAAATATTTACTTACATATTATTTTCATCATAACAATATTATATTCATTGAAAATAAAAATCTAAGTGAAGCATCAACTTTGTACCTCTTTCTAAGAAAATTACTCAGACGACTATGACAAAGTTAAAGTTTCCACGGAGAAGAAGTGCGGATGGTTAGTATTTATGTAAAAATGCATTGTAAATACATTTCTTTTGACCGCCGTGCCCTATACGTTTGCCTCACTACCTACATATGTACATCTTAATATATCTTAACGCAAATAATATATTCTAAAAAATGTAAAAATACCTACCTATTATTGTTATTTTGGCTATAAGCCCGCTCATGTACGGGTAAACATTACATTCTATGTTTCTCATGTAAGTGAATTGAAAAATTTTTAATGAGAAATAAAGTTTCTAAAAGCTCGAATTACAAAATAAATGGATCTTTTTATTACACAGAAAACTACGAAAAATTCTGTGTAGAAACAAACTACTAAATAGGAATCGAACCCGCGACATCCAGCATCGTAATCAGGTTTCCTAAACACTAAACCAACTAAATGTTAACTTATTAAATAATTTATAAACATTTTAAACTCTACATACATATTAATAAGAACCTGTTTTGTAATTATTTATCCAAAAAATTAACACTAATATCTTATGTCCAGGTACTACGAGACAGGGTCGATAAGACCCCGTGCTATCGGTGGCTCGAAGCCGAGGGTGGCAACAGCAGAGGTGGTGAGCAAGATAGCGCAATACAAGCGCGAATGCCCGTCGATCTTCGCCTGGGAGATCAGGGACCGTCTGCTCAGTGAAGGAGTCTGTACTTCGGACAACATACCTAGCGTGAGTTGCTTCTATAATACTAAGGTTTCATTCTTCGTATGGGCATCGAGTTTTTACCCAGGTAGGAAGTAGGGAGCTGACTGCGTGTTTGAGCGTCGCACTTACCTGTTTCGTACATATACACGCCGCTGCTACGGTGCACTCTTCTTAGTCGTAATATTACTTTACAAGATGCACGATTAATATCTGTATCAAAAAGAAATAGGTCGGTTAAGCATAAGTCACTTCTTAAGATTCTGATCTTAGGCTGAGATCGATTTATTTAAGATGGTGCTCTTTGGAGGTCACTTATGGCCATCTCGCTTACGTTGACTGTAATAGTTAATGAATTCTCATTTTTAACTTATACAATAGGAGGTTTTCAATTCAACACGTATGTATGTTATATTATTGAAAATGCCAAATATATATAATACATATTATATATATAAAAAATGGGTTTTACAAGTACTTTTGGCGTTGGAGCAGATTTATACTCATATTTAACTTAACTGGCACCGATCTCGAAATAGGTTTCGGTTACAGAAGTTTTACCCCATTCTGGAACATTTTTTATGTCAATAAATTTTTTTGTTAAGCAAATTTACTAATTTCAATGCATAAATCGTAACAAAACGAGCAGAAAATCCATTCATCCATCCACGAAATTAGTGTCTACGTCAAGTAAATTTTATCCTAAAATAATGCATTGACAGTCTTTTGGAACATCGGGAACCATCTTTCACCAACGCGTAAAGTTAGAACTCGTTTAAAATACGAATATGAAAATACGAAAAGGCGCGTCGTAAAACACAACGATATACTTATAGATCGAATAGTGCTATATAGATGCTATAACGCCTTATCTTACCCCAGCACTATACAACCCCCGCCCCCACCCCTTCGTGGCAAAACAATATGACGTTATAACTTTTTTCTTCATCTTTTCCCTTTTTTGAATACGAACCTCCCCTTCTGGGACATCCTTTAGACGTCGATACATCCTCGGCTACAGGTTGATGTTTTTAATGTACGAGAAATTATTTTTCGTAGAAAATATTTCTGCGATGTACACTGTAGTTTTAATTGTTCAATGGACAGTATTTTTAAATGTAATTGTAAACAATATTTTTATTACAATAATGATAAATGAATAAATACGATAAAAGCATAGGTATACGTTTGTTTCATTGATTTATAAGTGGGTAAAAAAACGATGACTTTAGATGTTAGATATATAGTTGAATTAGTTTTATGTCAACGAAAATATTTTTTAATTAAAATTAATTTAGAATTATAGTGGCACTTGCCAAATGATAAAATATATAAAAAACAACTCATAAGGTTATTGATTATGTCCAGCAGTGGACATTCAAAGGCTGTTGATGATGATGGGGTTTCCTTTTTCTGAGTCACAACACTCGGGAAGTCGCAGTCAAGGGAAAGTATTTGTGGCTTTGCTTTACTTATGTACATATGTTGGAACTCTTTTGAACTTGGATATTTAAATACACAAATTATTTTAACGAAATATAATCAGTTAATATTAATTTACTCTACTGAAGTAAACAATAAAATGGTCTGTTATGGGTCAGATTTTTTTATTAAAATGTCCGGGATCTATTTATACTCTTCTGAATAATTTACACTTACTGAAATATAATAAAAAAGGAAATGCTGTGATAAAAACTTTCGTTTATATTCTTATGAAACATGTTTACGATTTTTTGTCTTAACAACTTGGCTCCAACTCTTTTAGTACTGGCACTTAACTCGCCGAACTGAAAAAATACTAACATCACCATGACTACGTAAACGTTATTATGACCAATTCGTATTTAAACGACTGAATTCTTAAACACCCTTTTACGACGTACGACTCCCTTGCCGAATGCTTAACATGAATTAATTAATAAATTCACGCCATCACCCTGTTGCTGACGGTTTTAAGAAAAAACGAGCGACATTAAGTACTCTTCGTCAAGAATATCGAGAAAAACATAAAACCGAAATGGAGGGAACGATGAACGGGACGGAGATACCCGTTCTTAATGAGCGCGAAAGAGTTGGACAGCTATCTCTTTTTTCAGCGTTTAAAGGGGGAAGCGGGCGATTTTGACACGGCATGAATAAAGAAAATATGAAGGCTTTTGTTGCCGTAAAAATTCCTGTACACGGGATAAAGTCTTTAAGTTATCATCGAGGGTACCGCGAAGGGTGGATGCAGGTATGGAAGATGTGAAGGGTGTTCTTACGAGTATTTATCGAATATTGGGTTTGCGTACCTACATTGTTTAAGAGGGTGCTTAACGTTGAATATATTAACATCAAGGGATCGACTCGGTGTGTTCGAGCCTTCTTTAAGCAGAATACGGGAATATTGATGCTTATTCTAATTTAATTGTGCGTTTAATACTTTTTATTGTAGACTGTAATTTATTGAATCAGTTTTCAATTGTTTTGGATGGCGTAAAAACTTACGACACTTGGGCTGGCCAGTAATCCCTCCATCAATTCGCATTGGCGTTTTTAACCATCCGAGCAGTTCAAATATATTTAACCAAACTTTAAACGGTATTGTAAGCGTAGTCTCAAGAGTTGATATTATTAAACCTATCTTATCCTAAGAGCGCAGTGTCATAATTGGACAATATTATATGATTTTCAGCCAATGAACGCAGACCTTAGAGTAAATTTACTCAAATCTAGCTCAGCCTAAGAACTCTCAACTTTAGCCAACTTCGCCATATGATACTCGACTTTTGATATTGGACGTAGACAGCCACCTCGGGAGATACGCATAGGATGTACTGAAAGATAATGCAATTATGACCAATTTGCTGTCACTGAAAATAAAAATTTCTATTCAGATCTTTTAATACCTATTAATAATTCCATTTTCAATATTCTTGTATTGTGTATAGTTATATTGAGTTAGATGTGACTTTATGCAAAACTACGGTCGATCGCAGTGACACATTGGGGTCTGATTATTACTACAGGCCTAAATCGCGAGTAAATCCTCTACTATGACCCATAACTAAAAAAAAAGTAAACCACTCAACATTGTTATTTTGCAACTATCCGCAAACGAGGTTCTTCAATCTATTATGTGATTACCCCACATCAAGTTACAGTTCAGTTTTAATTGGCAATGTGGCGAGAGGGTAGTGTCGCCAGTATTGTCAGGGTACAGGATCATATCGCGTTATGTTCCCGTAGCAAATCACTTCCGGGCCACTAAATCCAGGCCAAATTAATGCATTTAGCACGCTCCGAGCCATGGGGATGACAACTACATTTTATTATATCGTGATATTTTCTTGTCACGTTAGCGTCAATTGTTTCGTTTTTCGACAGTTGTACGATTATGGTAGCAAAAAACAATTAAAATTTTACATTACATACAGTTAATTCTGAGTTTATTATACATTTGTGCCAAAATTTATGTTTGGCATCTTTTATGATAATGATGATAACGTTTCAAGATGACGAGAATCCACAAATGTATTGAAAAAAAATTAAGATATTTGTTTTATTACAAATAAATATCTTACAACACTTAATTTTATAAAATATGTACATAGTTTAATACTTAAATAGTGAGATAAACAACAAAAACCTGCTAAAAATAACGTTTTGTGAACAAAAGTTTACTTTTATATTTCTTGGCGTTTGACTGAATCGTGTTTTTTTTAGAGAAACATGATAAGTTATTTGTGACTATCCAAAATTCAGTTAACATAAATTTGTTTAATGTCGGTTTCGCTGACTTATAAACAATGCTTTTAGAATGAAGTACGGCTTTTTTACACTGCACGTTATAACACATTAAATAAGCAACGCTTACACAGTTATACTGAACGCATTAGGATTCGCACGCATCAAAAAGTCTTTTCGATTCGTGGCCGTTGTATAGTCTACAAGCCCGTAAATAAATACTACGCTGATTTAGCCCATCTAAGCATAAATATAAACTGCCCAATCCGTTATCGCTGGCGGTCCAGTAGACTGATTTAAAATATCATTACGGATCATATCTGAGACTGGGATCTCACAGAACAGTCGGAACATATCACAAATTGTAACAAAGGGCTTTGCAAAAGAAGATTATCGGAGAAGCGCGTGGCCGCCACGCGACTCGCTTGTGACCGTACCCATATAGCCGAGTCTACCCTATCTTTCAACCATCAAACCAAAACAACTCTTAATTCTATACAAATAAAGTTCATTTTCCATCGTGACAAATTTATTCAGATTACAAGTACTGTGAAGGAAAAATAGTTTTTATAAAGAGTGATTTTGGTACAGTTTTCGACAGCAGATAGGACAGTTACGAATAAGAAGTGTTGGAGGGAAATTAATACCACAATCGTTGGATTTAAACCTTATATTAAAGTTGAGTGTATAATCGTTGGGCAAATAATGATGTAACTAACATGGTGTCTGTCTGTCAGTAGCAAACATAACTCCGGGCGGATGTGCAAATGAATGCAAATGTTTATAAAATAAATGATTTGTCATTTTTAGAATAGAACAGATTTTGAAACCTATCCCTTCCTAGAAAGTGTCATATTGTTTTTCATCGTTTCAATTATCTGCACTAATATGACATTAGAAAATGAATGCAAATGTTTATAAAATAAATAATTTGTCATTTTAAGAATAGAACAGATTTTAAAACCTATCCCTTCCTAGAAAGAGTCGTATTGTTTTTTATCGTTTTAATTATCTGCACTAATATGACCTGAAATGCCCTTGTTTCGCTTCGAAAAGAATACTAGAAAAGTAGTTATTGTGATGTGTGAAACAGGACAGTTAGAAATGTATGATGTTGCGGATTTATTAGTAGCTACGTTGGGTTATATTATCTAAGTTTTCAAACGGACCCTTACGTTTTTGAAAATAATTTATAGCCTGTGTCCATCAGAGACAATGTAGAATTCTACTGGTAAGAGATAACGAGCAAAATTGTGTTAATAGATTCACTGAAAAACTACTAGACGGATTCCTAAGGTTCAATCGTAAACATTCTTAAAATTTGCAACCCAGTGTACTGGCAAATGTGAGCGACTAGTTTTTAAATGAAAGGTTATATGTTTTGGAACCACATTTTGGAAAATATTATTATCGTAGATTTTTTTAATATACATATTATTTTTTTACTAATTTCTTAGTTGTTGTAGGGACTTTTTATTGTTAAACTTTAGAATTTCCTTAAGTGAATTTTGGTTCCAAAGATGAAATAAATGCATTTGATTTAGTTTCAGTAAATGCATTTAATTTTAATAAATAAATAATTTAATTTCAATAAATAAATAAACAAAACTTTTCTCTTTATTGTTCTCATTACTGAAGTTGGTATAAATTGGATATCAAGCACTGATGGCCTAGTGGTTTGAAAGTTGGTCTCTCGGTCGGGTGGTCCTGAGCTCAACCCCGTGACGCGCACCTATAATTTTCAAAATTATGTGCGTATCAGAAGGTGGTTATCACTTGCTACGGTGAAGGAAAACATCGTGAGGAAACCTCCACTCCTGTTCTCTATAAAGTTCTTGAAGGTGTCTTAAATATTACAGCGCTTGCAATATTTCAAACTATAATTCATATTTTATTATAAATAAATCCCTTTTAAGTGTCCCAAAGCACCTATTCATTTTTTTAATCCGTATCGATCTATAACACGTTGTAAACTGTATTTATGACGAGTATCGACGGGGGTGTCAAGCGAAGCGAGTTAAGTATCCGCGCCACGTGCGGCTAAGCTCGATATGCATTTTTTTTATAACCCCCCCTACTTAAATAAAGCGATTCATCCACGAGACACTTCAGTTTTATTATATTGATATTTTGGTGTATGCATATCAGAATTGGTATATCCGTCACATGCATATCGGACTTCTGTCGATTAAATTAAGACGTCTTTGGCGTTTATTTATTTTTCCGCATGGGAAACAATATTTATATTTTCATTTGTATTATTTAGTAACACATTATTCTATTCACTAAACAGATAACGTGTCTATACCTACATTCATTAAAAGAACATATATATGTCCTTCATGTCCAGAGGTGGGCGTACGCCTGGCTGCGACAGTCTTAGCTATTGCAGACATTTAGAATTATTATAATATTGTATACGTATTGCATATTCAATAAATCTTTGAATCCTAAAAAATACAAAAAAATACTCAAATACCCATACTTTCAAAACTTAATATGTAATGAAAAATTAATGCATTTTTTGTATTTTAATGCAAATGCAACGCAAAAAAAAACCATGTAATAGCGTAGCTCTATCGTGGACGAGATGCTTAATGTTGGCTTATTAAAACTGGCTTGTCCGAAGGTGTTTCATAGAGCTTTTGAATATGAGCTTGTTAGCGATGAAACTGATTATATACTAAATATATTGCAAATATCTATTGTATACTATAATAAACTCCTGTCATCCCGTGACTTCGACCGCACCGGTGCGTGCTCATGAATTTTCGTACTAGCAAAAAGGAAGTACATGAGCGTACGTGAATCTTTTTAAATCAAAATTACTGCAAGGAGTATTTATAAAAACATATGAAAACAATATATAAACATATATTTCTTTATAAATTATTTTTATTAATTAAATATATTTTAATATTTAACCTGTATCTTACCACAGGCGGTAATGTTGCTACGTCTTTATATTAGTATTGCCTACATTAATTTCTCAGGTAATTTATCATTATTAAGAACAAAAATTTTAAAAAATATTTTTAAATGCTTAATTTTTTAATAATATTTAAGTACATTAAATTCAATATTAATACAGCTAAAAACAAATATCATAAAATATATACATATAATATCTGTAATTTCTGAACTTCTCCCACTGTCCTTCTAAGGCTCTTGTGCTCACTTGTCGGCTATTTTAAAGAGGTTACAAAATCATTGTGACAGGAGTATATTGACGCTATTAAATTGAATGACTTACATTACTGCTAATCCCAGTTTCTAGTACAATCGAATGCTAGTACCGACAGCAACTACATTTTAAAGTCAAAGGTACCATGTATGTATGAAACTATATGTATGTATCTATATGATGGAAATATTAAAAAAAATCATGAACTAAATAATATTGATCTAAATTTACCAGCTTTTGGACATTTACTACTGGACATAGGCTGTCCTAATTAATGCGCGAAAGAGTAGGTAAAAATAATTTTACATCTCACAAAGTTTCTCATTTATAATACATATTAGTAAAACATTTTAAAAATAACGGATATATACGGGTTCGATTATAATGTATATGTCTTCAAGTCTAGAGTGATAAGGCTTCTACTAAGTTAGTGCATTTTACCATCGGAGACTTCATCACCACTTACCATCAAGTGGGGTCGTAGTCGAGCGCTAACTTATATTGGGTAAAACAAAAAAAACCTCACGAATATTACTATTTATACTATGCAACCATGACCCATGCAACTGGGTCGAAATATCGGTATACAATAATAAAAATCGAGAGTACCCGTTAAATTTAATGTTTAGTATTCACGATGACGAAAAAATAATTATTACAACAATTAGGTTTAGTTGTACCCAGCCACTTATCAATAAATGTGTCCTGTTTTGCGTACCGTACCAAGCACCCTCAATCGGCATCAGATGCTTGATAAGATAAGCTGATAGCAATCACTACACTAACATATTGGGGTGTTCTGGCGAATTACAGCTTTATTGGAAACGCACCCTTAACGTATCAGGGGTGGCCATAAACATGCTGTTATTAGGATTTTGATGATTGCTCATGTTCATTTAAATTTATTGTTATTTTAAATATCGATTTCGATTAATCGATTTTATGACACAAACATTAACCATAGATAGATTTATCAACTTCAAAGGTTGCAGACCACCCACTGTAAGCTTGTGGTTTTCAGTAAAGATTAAAATAGATTATTAGGCGTTAGATGCCAGCGAATGGGTCGACATTTATTATGCCGCCAGAATTGTAACATTTTTGTTATACTTTTACGAACGTTAAAAATCGATTATCAATCGAATCGTCCAATTATATTTATTTCATATTCCTTTTTCAACCCCAACTATTAGTAATATTTTTAATGATTAAAGCTTAGAAGCTAAGTGCCTACTATTTATACCAATAATATAATATATATAAAATATACCAATAATATAAGGGCGAATATCAAACTATAAATAATTATTATTTAATAACGAGAAATGACCAGTACCTGGCCATTGAACTTCGAGCAGTAAAGAAATTATTTTAGCATAACATTCAATGTTTTATACATTTTTTTAATTCGACCTAATGGTAAGCGGCGACAACATCTAAGATTTTTTGTAAAGCTTATCTCAGACTATAGACAGAAGAAGTTTTCATATAAAATAAAGCAATATATGTACTATCGTTACATTTGAATTTAAACAGTTTCAGGGTTTCCATACTAATTTTAACCTATTATCCCACGGGAACAAAGCAGTTTTTGAGATAAAAAGTATCCTATAACCATTGTCCGTAGATAAGCTACAAACATGCTAAATTTCATCTAAATTGGTCCATTATT
>DWJZ01007077.1:0-12434 GCA_018249125.1 Asbolis capucinus
AGAACTTCAAAAATTCAAAAACAGAGAAGTTCAAAAAAACTAACTTATTAATCACGGTGTAATTTTGCTCCCACTGTATAGTGTTTTTACTTCATTTATATCTAAAGTAAACGCATTATATAATTAGTGCATATTTTTATAAATTTGAAAAGTTGTCAGCTGAATTGTCAGTCAGAATTTGACTTTAGAATTCTCGGTATATACTCATTAGCACTCATAGTCTTCCAGAATTATCAATGGAGTAAGTTTTCAGGAGCAGAGAGAGAGTCAGTAAGAGAATGGGTGACCGCTAGTGGCAATTTCTGAAGCGTTCCCGTGCCTCACGTGGGTCGTAAGGTTACCAGTCGTGGTTGTTACCGATTAGTCGTTAAGCCTTGTCGGAGGCCAAACTCGATTGCATACAGTATGTAGATTATTTAAGTCTGTTAAATAAATGTTTATTTATCGTTATAGTATAATGATGTAATATTATTTTTTAATTATTACTAATAAAGTTAATCCTACACGCCCGCAAACTCAGTACGGGTCTTTAGATTGTTGTCGATAATTACCACGTTTGAAATTTACATACAAATAACTGTTTGGCGTAAATAACATTACAGATTTAAATTTGTAAGTATTTTGGTAAAAATATTTTTAGGTTTGTTTTTAGACGATTAACAATTTTGGGGTTCTGTCACGTCGCAGGACGTTAGTTTGTCAACTTCACTACAGATGGCACTTGACTTTTTTACTTAAACTTTTTACCATTAGCTCAACTATGTTAATGAAATCCCTTCATTATTAATTCCCTTAAAATATATGTTATTAAACTAATATCGTCGCAGATACTAAACATATGAAATTAAAGCGGGTACTCACGATCTGTTTCCGAAACAATTAAATCTATAATTAATTAAGATTCATTTAATGCCTGATAATAAAGACCATATAGACACAAAGGTATAATCAAAAGAACTAACATTACAAAACAAAATGATACACTTATTAACTGAAATTAAAACCTAAGGTTTTAATGTTTGGGCAAAAGAAGGTGGCTCAGCTTATCCTGTCCCAGGATCAAGATTCCGAGCAGCGCTATTTTGCAGCTACACCCTGCACCCTAGGTTGTTCGACGGGGGTGTCTGTAGAGTGCTGCCCAATTACCTGCTTACTGCCTCTATGGCTCGGGTCTCATAATGTGAGATATAGACCATAGTTTACCACAATGGTCAAGCACAGATTGGTTGACTTCACACACATTTGAAAACACATTTATGTTAAACTCTGAGGAGTGCAGATTTTCTTACAATGCTTTCCTACACTGAAACAAGTGATTAACTTCGAATATGCCTATAACATTGAAAATTTGGTGTGCGTTCAGGCTCCAAACCAAGGGCCTCCCGTTCGTGAGACTAAATTCCAACCGATAGGCTATCCTGCTTAACATGTTTTCAAACAGAATAAACATTTTTGTTTTCAGAGGCTGCCAACATTATAAATGTGGGTGTTTGTGAAGATGTTTGTATTTCCTTCACGCGGTAATCGTTGAACGGATTAAGACAAACTTCGCAAACAGATAGTCCATATCCAGGAAATGTAGATAGGATAGATTTTATCCCGATTATAGGTTCTCTTTTGATCATCTTGACATTTATAAGTTTGTATATTTGGGTGTTCTTCACGCGCTAACCGATAAACGAATTAAAACCAAACTTAGCTCACAGATATACAATATCCAGAAATGAACATAGGATAGATTTTATCCCAGTCGTAGGTTCATCTGGGATAATGTGTCCGTATTCGTATATTATATATATTCGGATGTTTGCTGTTGAATGGAATAAATTAAAACTTGGCGCACATATAGTTTATACCTGCGATAGCAAAAAGGCAACTTCTTATCAACACATGAAGCGGGCGTAGCCGCGGGCAGAAACTAGTACTTGAAACATCTTATTAACTCTTAATAGTACATGTATAGTGTTGGCGAAAAACAGATAACGCTCTTTAGAAGATGGGTATAACTCCGGTTGCCTAATTGCGAGAAATTTCAAGAGCGTTTGCCTAATTAGAAGCGAATTTAGCAAATTAATGAGTAGTATTAAGTGATCGGAGTTATTTAACTCTTATTAATAAGGTACTGCTTTCAATTCATTAAGGGCTCCCTACTGAGTTGTCATACACGGCACTAATGGAAGCTAATGGACTTTATTTTTTACTATGTTCGCGTGGTACATTTCCCTCTTTAACCCCCCTCCCCACATCCTCTACGTCACATCCTCTCCTCGCCCTGTCATCCCCTCCTTGCCCTCACATCTCATCCTCGCCCTTACATCCCTTCCTCGCCCTCTTCCTCACAGTCAACACCAAATATAGTGTTTCAAACCTTCAAATTTCAACCTTTTTAACCCATTTCAAACCTTTAAAGCCCTTTTCCGCGAAATGTTCTACCCCTGTTCCTAATTACATCAAAATTAGTTCAGTAATTTAGATATGAAAAGGTAGAAAAGGAAAATACAGGCAGAGGGTGTTATTTCCCATTGATAATAATAGTAATAAAACGTATGTATGTACCCTCTAGAGCACGGAAGCGTTTGAAAAAGTTATAAAGCGAAGAGCCCGCTGTTGTGTAACTCGTCTGATGAATTATTACATTTATGGTCCTCATATAAGAAAAGCTGAAATATTTAAATAATGCAACCTTTTACTTTACTGCGATGAGGCTCAACAATTGCGTTTTTAACGCGCACGTCTAATTTCCAAAGTCATGTGCTCATCAGAAGTTGATTATCACTTGCTACGGTGAAAATATTGTGAAGAAACCTGCACTCCTCCAAGCAGTTCTCGAGAGTTCTCCATGAAGTTCTCGAGGTGTGTGAAGTCCAACGTGGTGGACTGCCTGTATCCCTCACATTGTGAGAGGAAACCTTTTTTTGTATCGAGGGGGAACCTTTAAACGGTATCCGATGTCGTGGGAGCGACACAGGGTAATGTAGAATTTTTACCAGATGCAACCCCCCAATGGCCTTCCCCAGCGCTACGTGGAGGACTCCGGAATCTCCAATGAAACGCAACCGGAGTCCTCTTAGCGCGTTGCCCAATGTTGAGCTGCTTCCGAGAGGGACTCGAAGTCTGGTCGCGCCCAGTAGTGTGACAGTTATTACTTACGTGTGCATATTTTCTTTTTGTGGGTACCGATTTTCATGAAAATTCACTTTGAGCGACATCTGATGTTTGAGTTATTCGCAATAAAGTGTACTTCGTCAATTATGTTTTTGATACACTTCCTATTCCTTGTGTGAGTAAAAACTGCAGCTGCATTTTGCTGCTGAGTCGCCAATAAGTTGATATATAATACAAAGTGCAGGCACAGTAAGACAATCTTGTAATATCTTGTATTTCCTATACTAATCACCGTACTGGGATGCTTCATTGGCAGGGGGCATGCCCACGTGTTTCCAAGTCTTCAAATAAATATAAAGGATCAATCTTTTATAAGCGTATCAGCTTCAAGAGTATGAACTAATAAGCCCCAGTAATCGTTGCTAGTAAACCGTGATTCCATGTCCATCTCAACCCATCATGGCCCACTATTGAGCACGGGTCTCTTCTCTGAATGAGAAGGTTAAAGCCATGGTCCACCACGCTGGCCAAGTGCGGATTGGCAGACTTCACACACATTTGAGTTTTGCAAACTCCCCGGCATGCAGGTCTCCTCACAATGTTTTCCTTCACCGTTATGGCGAGTGACATTTAAATGCTGGGTTTCGAACCCGGACCCTCCGAGTAAGAGGCCGAATTCTTAACCACTAGGCTATCACCGCTGTCTAATACTTACTATACTGGGTGAAAATGTGAACTGGAATATTTCCGTACTTGAAAATTTTATATAGTAAAAATTCCAGATCGAATTTGCACCGAGTATACAAGCGTGAACGGCGAATGAATTCCCGGGCGATATAAGCTCCGATCAATAATATACTAGATGTCCACCGATAGACAACCGGGATAAAATCTATCCTGAATCTATCTGTGTGTCAAATTTCATCTTAAACCCTCGGTCCATCTGTGTGTCAAGTTTCATCTTAACCCCTTCGGCGCTTAGCCCGTGAAAGAAGAAAGAGTACATCCAAATATTCAATCATTCAGACATTCAATCATCCAAACATCTTCATAAGCTGTCATATTTATAATATTATTAAGATTTTGAATTTCATTTTTTCACTTTAATAACCCAGTTTCATACACTGTTGTAAACATTTCCTTTATTTGAGCTCACACATAATTTCCTTAGCGGAAGTAACTTATAAAGGTGATTAAATTTTAGGATAAAGTGACTTAGTAATGAACCGATTGAATTAAAAATTAAAACAAGAAACGCAATTCATTAACATTTCACATGTTCCTAATGAAAAATACCTTTAATCGACCAAAAACATAATAAATGGAAAATGGGCTCATGACTGTAACTTGAGATGGGTTTTCCATTCGGCCTCATAAAATATTTTGATAATTTTAAAGGCCAAACGTATTTCGTTTCAAACAAAGAGTTTCATGAAATCCGCAATAGGCCAGCTGAGAATAAAATTACATTACATTAATAATTTTCATTATCAACTTAAAAAATTTTGCCCTTTCCGAACAAATTTAACAAAAACATTTCGTAATCGACTGGCCCGTTGGTTAGTGAACCTGACGCTAGCTCAGAGGTCGTAGGTTCGAATAAACTTTTCTAATGAGCAGGAATGTTTGTACTAATATACATAATGTTTATCAGTTGTCTGTCACCATAGTACAAGCGAATGCTTTATTTGGGATCAGATAGCCCAGTGTGAGTTGTGCAGAGATATTTACATTGAATTATTAACTTTATTTTTTTTAAAGTATAAAAAAATGAGGTTTTAAATTCGACAGATTTTTTAAAAATATGTTTTGACCTCATAACATTTTGATATATTTTTTTTAAAAGCTGGTGCTTGTAATGTAATCCCACAAAATTTTATCGATATTGGTCAAATGGTTTGAGAAATATATTTCTTACAATACATACCTATTTAATTGTGTGTAAAATGTCTTGTTTAAATAATAAAAAAGATATTTATTTATATATTCTAGAGTGTCGTATTTAAACACAGGAAACATTTTAAAACGCCAATAACAGTTTTTACCACAGGATAAAGCGGGTGTAAAAGGAACATAAAAATACAAAAAACTATTGAAAAAAAGAAAACAATTGTTGCAGCGATCTCTGTTTCTGAATGTTACGTGCCACGATTCTGCTTTCCGAAACAAAACGAACGCGAATTGAAAACAAAAAACCTATGTAACGTTACCAAAAATATTTAATACCTTTTTGTTTTCTCTTAGCGCAATATTATTATGAGCTTACTATGATACTATACTGTGCTAAAATCACCTTACCATACTCAAAGAAAATATTTATTTGCGATTTTATCCTACTACTTTCTTAGCGTGTCATACATATGTTTTACTATACCAATTTGATTATAGATTATAAAAAAAAATATTTGACTTTTGAAAGGCTGTTAGACTATAATGACGCTGATGAAAGGACAATGTGAATTCCAAGGGTTTCGAATTACTGAACCCTAAAAAGATACGAAGAAATTGAAATACCCCGTGAATCTCATCTAAGGTTGAAGCGAAGCAAGGTTATTTTAATATTAATTAGATTAATTCAACTACCGTATTGCTGGAATTAAGTCACGGTGAGTTCATTACCTGAATATATTATAAATTGAATATCATCGAACATTATTAGCGTCAAGTTAAAGTGAAATTTAGTTCAAGCTTCTTAAAGATTTTATTAAAATACATCTTGTTACTTCTCTGTTCTGACACAATGCAGATAATGAAGCTGCTGCCTCTCAAATTGTTTACCAACTTATTTTCGTGTCACTGATATTTGATGAAGCCTGTTCTGGGACATTTTCTCTTAGTTCGATAGTCTTATGATGCAAATCTTGGCATTTTTAACTTTTTTTTCAATTCAAATATTTTTAATTCAATTCCCTTATACATATAACAAAAGATTCGTAGAAATGTAATAAAAAACAACTCTCTCGATCTTTTTTTGTGTAAAATATCTATGAACCTCGTCATAATTCTCTTACAATATCTTCCCAAATTTGATTTTAAAAAGTTCTGATGATCAATACATAATATCTAAATGAGAAATTTGATAAAACAACTTATATAAACAAATAAATAAAAAAAAAAATACGTAACGATAGTTTTTATCGGTAGGTACCTTTACAATTTCAGTGTTCATATAATTACTACTGATAATTTTGTAATTAGAATTTTTAATCACCAATGCTGCGATAATGAACATTAAAAATATAATTTAAAGAGATTATCCTACTGATATTATAAATCCTAAGATTCAGTACTTAACCTTTAAACGTAATTAAGACAATATTATTATTATTAGGTACAGCTAAAAATGTAAAAGCAATCGTTGTAACTTGGCATAGTCACAACCGCGCGTCCGATAAGTTGCACCATTTGTCATTCAAGCAGCGGACAGCGGCGATGTGCCAAACTGTCAAAAACTATCTCACGGTCGACTTCCAGCTACTTCTGAAGTTGACTATAAACTTTAATAATTTCTGAATTTCACAATTTCACTCCTAAAGCCTTTTCAGACAGGCAGTAGATATAATGTCCCAATGGACAAATATCAGTTGTTAAAAAAGTAGATGTAGAAACCACCCAAATAAATGTGACAGGCATTGCGACAGATGGATGTGTATTCTTGGGTTGTGGGTGTTATTCGTTTGACATCATCGTAGTGATGTTCTTGCCGCCCGCTACTTAGGGAATCCTAAAGCAGGGCTATAGTTTATTTAAATATAAATTAACGTAATAATAAAATAATAAACATTTTTTATGTGTACAAAAAGTCGCCCGGTTATTATGCAATATTTATATAGCAGCTAATTGAGCACTCACGCACGATATTACCGTAACACATGGAAACTCATACTTTCTCCGAAGCAGAGCCACTCCTCCAAAGGATCTACCTCTTAACACGCCTGCACTGGTGTCAACAGCAGAGGCACCCGTAAATGCAAAACCGTCGGAAATGGTACCTAAGTAGGATAAGTAACCAGGTTTTTCGCAAAGCAATTATGTCTGCTATTTTGCATACCTCCTTAATACTCTGTAGACCTCACGACGTTTTTACAATTGAAGGATATAAATCTTTTAGATGTATTATCCGTTTAGACGTTATTTGTAGATTTTCTCGATATTTGTCTGGTTTGTAGGCGTTCCCTTTATACGTCGAAAGTTGATGAAACGACGAAAGGATATTCCTATTGGCCAGAACTTGTACCTCAGAAATCTCTCAAGCTTATTACGTGGTACAAAAATTGTAAAAGCACAGTAAGATTTATCTTGTTTCATATTCTATTTTATTAATTTTACACTTAAATCAGTTTTCTTTTTAATGTCACCCATAATATCAGTTTCAGTCGTTTGTTTCGAGACATTGTAAATATATATTGAAATATTAATGTCAGCCGCTTTGAAATTATTTTCTGAATGTTCAGTAGCTATCCCTACTCTTCCTGTGAAACCATTTCTTAGTCCTTTTCTTTGTACCTGTTTCCATTCTTCTGGTCTTTCAACTTGTTTCCATTCCCCCTCTCGGCTTGTTATTTTCGCAAAAGATGTTGGTGGTATAAGCACATCAGCGGTCTTTGTATCCAGTACACCGTTAGTTTCCGAGCACTGTATCCCGACGGACGGTGACGGGGATGAACGCGTGTCTGCGGCTCGTTGGCTATGAGTGTAGCCGAATATATTTTAAATTATTATAGTTATCTAATTATTTATATATTGTAAGTAACTTCGAAATGGTGGTTGTTTACGATCTATTATGATGATGAAAATCATTTTTTTCTACAAAATTATCTTAAAAACTCATTACATACTAGTAACGTGAGTCCAAGCTATATCACCAAGTGTGCAAAATATTGGTCATTTTCATCTCAACACGCCAATATACTTGACAAATTGGTAAATGTTTACAAACCAACCCATTTCATCTCCGTGGAGCGGTGAGGAGAAAGAAAGGCAAGTATCAAAATGTTGACACAAAAATTTTTAAATTTAGAAATCTCGAGAACATTTTATTGTATAGAAAGAGTTAAATTTAACTCTTTATTCTGTCTCTTATTCGCATGTGTGACAATACCATACAGATCAGGGATGTAAGTGAACACAAAAACTGTAACCGAAGCTATCGGATATCCGATATAAAATTTTATTCGTGATCGTAACAGATGCTATTGGATATCCGAAATAAGTTTTTATTGATAACCGTTATCTAAACACAACAGACAAATTGCCCATGTAGGGTTGCTTACCATTATTTTTTTATTTTATATATTTCAGTATGCACAAATGACTGAGCAGTCATTTTTTTTTGCAGGACCTAATTAAAATTTTGAAATAAATAACAGTTTATAAGAATTTATATATAAAGTCTTCTTGAACAAAATCGTCTTACCAACATTTGGATGCAATTTTTACAATTCCTTTCAAATCTAATAACCTTAAATGAAACCCTTAGAAAGTAACGCAATACAATTATTTTATATCCGTAATTAAATCTGAAAATGTAATAAAAATTTGAATCCTTATATTCGTATCTGTATCCAAAATTTTACAACCACATCATCCCTAATAAAGACATATTGTAGATACAGGGTTATTCACACGGGCGTCATTTTGCGACCCAAATTTACAGCGACATCGAGCCGCAAAGTAGAGACTAAAGACGGGCGTTGACAATATGATAACACGGCAGCAAAGACATAATAAAATTATTTTTGTGGTCCCTTACAAGGTAGCGTCAGAAGCAGCTACAATATATTATTATAGACCTATAAAATGCTTGTTAAAAATAATGAAATTTATAACCCATGACGCAAAAAGGAGGGTGTTATAGCTTCGACGTATTCGTGTGTCATTGTTTACCTGACTGTTTTATTTATTGTCGTAGCTATATAATAAGTGTTTGTCTGTTATAGAAGCCAAAGCGGATCAACGGTGATCTATGTAGTTTATTGTTTGAAAGGCAATTATTTTTAAAGTGTTGTTTAAAATTAGAGAAAATATGTTTAGCCAATTGATAAAAGGATTTATATTAATAAGCTTAATTTTTTTACGTGCTTATTACTCTAGAAACTGTCCCCGCTTTGCTTTGGAATAAGAGGTACCTAGCGGTTTAGGAGTTGTCATACTAATTTTAACCTACTATCCCACGTGAACAATCCAATTTTCTGGGATCAAATGTAACCCACAACCATTGTCCTTACATAAGCTACAAATATACAAAATTTCATCTAAATAAAGTAATTAAATATATCTCCTACCATTTCAAAGTCTATAAAGAACAAACAAAGAAATTCTTGAATTTGATTCCTGATTAAAATCAATGATTGTGTTAACCTTTAATAATAATTCAAAGTTCCGTCTGAAAACGCTTTATTTCAAGTTTTGTTCAACAAGGAAAACTTTAATCAGTGTAACGGTGAAATTGAGTATATTGGCAGTTTTTTAAACTGCAACCTTTGCTTAAATTACCTAATAAACCGTTAAAGCATTATAATAGTACTTTTAGCATTAGTTTAATAAGTCTTGCTGTAACGTATGTATGTATATTCGAACTATGTCATTATCTACAAATGGGTACTCACGTTATGTTTATTATTATACCGGTATTTCGGTCCAGTTATATATTTCATGGTCATGAAAGTGGGTCGAAATATCGTTTGGTGAACCACTGACTCAGCTACGAGTCCTACTTTCGTTGTTCTGCATCTCCTGAGAGAGATGAGTCTCCTCTCGAGCAGTCCAACAGCAAACAGCAACCGCATAAATTAATCAGCATTTATCATTCAACATTTAGCATATTCTGTTAGCACTAAAACGTTCTTGAACTCAGTATTAATATCAATTAGTAGATAGCAACATCAGCCCCCAACACGACACTCCTCTTGCAATCGGTATAAACAGATCGTGAGTACCCGTTTCCATTTAAAATGTTTAGTAACCTCTACGATATTGGCTTAAAAACGTATACGTTCTATCTATATGTATTTGCGTGACCCAGCTCAAACGCAGGTCCGAACCCTTGTGCTAAATTTTTTCAAGATTTAATGTCTAAATTATGTACGTTTCGTTTCTGCTTTCCCCACAGCACCCATATCTGTTCGTGTAATTCATCAATATATGTATGTATATGTAATGTTACATATATATGTCATGTTCGTTTATACACTAAGTCTAGAGAAGCACTCATTATATTTATTCTTTACGAGACTCCGCCCGTAGCTCCGCTCGCGTGACATGTTGGTAAAAAGTAGTCTATATTTCCACATAACAATCTATCCCTGTACCAAATTTCATTGAGATCCAATCAGTAATTTTTGCATGAAAGAGTAACAATCATTAATCCATCAAAACTATCGCATTTATAATATCAGTAAAATACCGAACGCCTATTAAAAACTACGCCACAAAATAATAACAAAATGTGTAATTGTGATTCCAACATTACAAATAACAACAGAACAAATTTACCTCATGCTATTAACTAATTTGTATAACAATTCAATAACACGATACTTATCTGAATGTTGTGCCGCAAATTATCATATCTGCCATCAGATGTTATGGTCATTATTGTGAATTAGACGAGTAATTCTATAGAAAACCTGAGGCTATTGAGTTGAGCCTGTGAATTTGTTCAAGAAACCTGTTAAATCTCAACTCACAAACGGTATTATAGTATTGTGGAATATTTAAATGACAAGGATGCATGGAAATGATCTGCTCTGCTCCCAGTTCCAATCGGGCTAGTAATAAACTTTTGTAATATATTTTAATCTTGTTATTAAAACGACTACCGGGAGTTTTTTTCCGCCGGCTTTTTTTTCCTTCTTTCCTACACTAGCGTACATAGTTCTAAGTTTGTATTATTTATAAAACCGATAACAGGTATTGTCTATCGAGACTTTAGGCATTATCAAAGAATTCATTTAAATATATATGTTTTATATATATTGTTAGTAATTTTGTAACTCAAGTAGAGACTTAGTATTGTAAAATTTAGATTTTCGTTAAGTGAGCTTTTGATTCCTAAGACGAAATCATTTTCATTTCATTTTCGTTTCGTTTTTGTTCCGTTTTTGTTTCGTTTCCGTTTCATTTCCATATAATTCTCATTTCAATTTCATTTCATTTTTTATTAAAACACTCGCAAAGCTAAGCTAAGGTTATTAAATGTCCATCTGAAATCATCATCATTATAACTCATAACCATCTCACTACTTTGCTCAGGTCTCCTGCTCACAATGTGAGGGGTAAAAGCCATAATCCACCACGCTGGCCAAGCGGTGAACTTCACACATATTTGATTCATACTCTCAGGGAACCTGAAGATGGTTTTCTGCACTGCAACAAGGGATAAATTCATTTCTGAGACGCACATAGAAAATTACGTAGGAATCCCGCCACTTAAAGTTAGACTTCGTAATCTCTGACACATTAAAGTGACAGCGGTTTATTTAAATGAAACTGATATACCTGAACGTTCATAGGTCGACCACATGCGTTGATCCTGCGTGATCAAAAAAATTAAGCAGCAGCGAGCGCGATCGGCAGGATGGGTAACCGCTAGTGGACAAAATTCTTAAGTGCTTCCGTGCTTTGGAGGGCACGGAAAGCAGTCGTTCCCGGTAACTAATGATAGCAGTAATTAAGCCATGTCTTATGCCTACTGTTGGCATAATTGCATCCGATACTGTAACTGGCCACTAACCCCTCCAATCCGCACTGGTACAGCGTGTTGCAGTATGGTAATGGCCACCTCAACGCTCATTAGCGGGCCATTCATGCGTAGAAACCCAATTAAATCCTCGTTATAACAGTTCAGTCTTACGACATCTTGGCCTCCCAGCATCGAAATGACGTCAATATTGTAGGCCGCGCAAAACCAGAATTAAAACAATTCGTACAAATGATAATTAATCATCAGTGACATAAGTAAAATTGTTAGCATTTGCTACAGGATTTTGTCATTGCAGTAGGATCGTAGAAGGTAGTAGGTAGGAATGAATCGTCATGCAATCCATGCCTTGTAATGATAATTATAATCACTTTAAAGAAATTACTAGTGCAATATTTATTGAATATATCTAGCATTTGATTCGTCTCAGGGCTTTAAGATGAAATAACGCAACAAAAATATTAATAACTTATTGTTATTATTAAACAATAATTGTTATTAAGATAATTGTTTACATATATATATATATATATATAAATATAAACATATATATATATATATATATATATATATATATCTATGAACGAGTTTAGTCCAACTCCCGCCAAAAAGCGAAGTGAACGTGTTT
>DWJZ01007078.1:0-12431 GCA_018249125.1 Asbolis capucinus
ATAGGGCTGTATGCGACTTCGAAGACCGAGGACCATCCGGGGGGTGATATTGGATGTTTAGAGATTCCACTCTAGCCGGCCGCAGCCTCGAAAGCCCCCTTTTAGTCGCCTCTTACGACGGGCAGAGGATATAAACCTGGTGGCATGAGTAGCAAAATGCCACGGACCTTGGGCCTAACGAGGCCTCCAGACTAACGGTGCCCCTGGCTTGACACAGACATGAGAGACTACGAGCTCAGATGTAAGAAATCATTATATAAAATTTAGCAAAACATGCCTATTGGGAAGCAATCTTAGAGATCTATGAAAATGAAAACTTTGTAAAGTGACTATTTCTCTTGGGATCCCGTTGAATGAAATGATATTATAACGCCTTTACAGCGTCCAAAAAAAACATAATCAGGAGTCGAATGCCAGCTATTTACGATACTTAAACATTTTAACCACTAGGCTATCATTACACATGAACATATCACATAACGTTTATTATAATAATAAACGGTCGTCGCTAGCGCTCGCTCGCTCGCTTTTTATGTCTTCCTCTTCCGCTGATATCTCACTATCAGCCTGGTGATGCCTAAATGGAACTCTACTTACATATAACGCTGTATGGAGTAGCTAAAAATCCTTGATTTGGTTTATGTTGTGTTTTTGGGTTCTGTGTCTATGAAACGGATGAAAAATTAAAATTACAATCTTAATTTTTGTCCTTCATTTCAATCAATTAATCGTAACATTACATCTTTTTAATTATTACAAGCTTTTACTTCACTTGCAGTGTATATTTGTATGTTAGTATATTTGTATAGTTATTTGTTACGGGTCAAATCTTGCAAGCTTAATTAGCCCCACGTCCTTTTACACTACGGAGCTGACATTTTGCATACTGTTTCTGTCCCGATGACAATGCATTTTTATGATAAGAATGATCTGCTGCTATGCTGACGATTGGCTCCAGATAAAAGAATTCCTTAAAGGTGCACAATACGGAAATTAATTCTTGTGTATTCTTTTTACTAGGGATCTATATTTAAAGCTTGTCTTTTTAAATGTTTGAATAAACTTTGATATACTAATCAACCACCCATCATTTTAACGTAATCCATCCATCCACACAAATACTAGTATTTATAATATTAATCCTACTAACATCCACACAAATATTAGTATTTATAATATTAATCCTACTAACATCCACACAAATATTAGCATTTATAATATTAATCCTACTAACAACCACACAAATATTATAGCATTTCTAATATTAATCCTACTAACATCCACACAAATATTAGCATTTATAATATTAATCCTACTAACATTCACACAAATATTAGCATTTATAATATTAATCCTGTTAACATCCACACAAATATTAACATTTATAATATTAATCCTACTAACATCCACACAAATATTCGCATTTAAATTACTAATCATACGAATATTAGATATATGCGAATATTTGTATAGACGGATGGATATTTGTTAATCCTTCACGCAAAAACTACTAAACCGATCTAGATGAAATTTAACACAGTGAAAGGTTGTACTCTAGAATAAGATATAGACTACTTTTAAACAACTTACCTACCACGCGGGCTCAGTCGCGGGCGGGAACTAGTAAATGCTTACATAGTAATTCTACCTTATCACATTAACAAGTAAGTTTACTTACAACTACATCAATCTAAGATATTTCAGGCATAGGCCACTTAAATTACAATAGATGAAAACTTCAGTTTCGCACAAAGATAGCCATTTGTATCAAGGAATGGCTTTGTTAGAAATTAGTGTTATAATTAAGTTTGTAACACAGGAACTATCTCAAAAGCTTCATTAGTTGGAGAGATATCTCAGATAAGTTTTTCCTCGCGAGAAGTATCCACTGACCTCATTTTGAAATCTATGCCAATTTGTATTTCTGTGGCGAAGGTGGCGTCCCCGTCTAACGTATTATTTAACACGAACGTTCTACAGACCTACAAACTACAGATATACAATATATCGCTGGCTTCATTCTATTGATGACCCACAACTGAACACAAGTCTTCTCTGCTCTCATCCTGAGGAGGTCGGACGCAGGTCGCAGATCAGTCATGGTCGCAGTGGCCTTTAGGTCGATGTCCCATACCCATCTCTCCAAATAATATCCTAAGGAGGAGAATACACCATCACACTGCTCCAATGAGGATTGGTGGAGGGGCTGGTGGCCCCAGTGTCAGAAGATTTTTACATGAAGTTTTTTACAACCGGTTTCACAATAGGAGAGACGGTTTTACGGGCTCTTCGAAGCACAGAAGTGCTAATCTTTTTTAAGATAATATTTTGTATGATAAAATATATATAAAATATATTCACACTGTTTTGTTAAGATGTGTCATGTTTACAACATTAATACGAGGAATAAAGCGAAAGTTCAAACTGAGCAAAACTGGTGGCTCGTTTATGGGTAGGTGTGTTAAAATATATAATTAAATTCCATTAAAATTAACAGAAATGCTAAATTGTACATTAAAATCTCGTGTCAAAAGCATTGACAATAGGTTATTATTAACTGAATGAATATTTTAATAATAAAAATGCTTGGACATAATTAATAAATAGAAGTAGTAAGTGGTATCTGTAACTGTGAGTTGGAAAAAGAACTCCTTGGGAGTTTCTTGCCGCTTCTTCTTCCAAGACCACTACCTTAGGGATTTGTTGAAGCGATGGCGTAGTTTGACTTTCGAAAACTGTTTGTAAAAACCAACTTCGAATAAAATTTTATTTCATTTCATTTGTTTGCCACAAGCGGTCACCTATCTTCCCACCGACCGCGTCGTCAGCTGATTAACTTTTTCAAGCCGCCGAGATATTAGCTTTTTATTACCCGAATATCCAAAAAAAAAACAAAAAATAGAGATAAAACGTACTATCTCACCTCCAACGGCCACAAGACTACGTTTGGCGGCTGACTTAAGCCGTTTATTGATTATCAACTACGGAACTCTACATTTCACGCGGTACTACATTTCAGGCTACATTTCAGGTGGTAAATATCGGAATTGTCTTGGTTATAACGACAGAGCGTAATAACGTAAATAACCGAAATTAAATCTCATTAAAATAAGTTAATTTATTGGAACTGAATAAACCGACTTGGTATTAGATGGTCTCACAACTTTTAACTGTAGAACTGAGTTACGAGACTGGGGTGACCACTTTTGTTTTTGAACAATACATATGACAATACATACATACAATGAAATATAACAAAAACTTCAACATATACACAACTGTTCATATTCGTATGAGAAAGTAGGTAAAGTAAATTCGATTTTATATGCTTAGCAACTAGTCGTCACTAGTAACATTAGCGTAAAAAATACGTCGTCACTAGTAACATTAGCGTAAAAAAAAATGTCGTCACTAGTAAAAATAATTATATTTCAATGTGTTTAATTTTGATTTCTCTGGCTAGTCCGTCTTTACAATGTTAAATGGTAAATATACGTCGATAATTTTAAGTAGTAGAGCATTTTCGTGGTGTCTGTTACTCTATGTATGACGCGTTTATAGCCCGGGAGGCTTGTTGACCCTAAGCGATCGAAAAGTAACAACTGAGGGCGCAGTCGGTAGGAAGATGGGTGACTGCTAGTGGTAAAAAATCATAAACACTTCCGTCCTTCGAAGGGCACTGAAGACAGGGGCACGTAAAGCTGTCGGTACCGGCTGTTATCGTTAGTAGCAATTGTTAAGCCAGATCGGAGGCCTTTGGGCGGCTTAAAAACTTATGACACTTGGGTTGGCTACTAACCCCTCCACCATTTGCATTGGAACAGCAAGGTGAAGTATGGTCTAGGCTTCCTCAGTGTGAGGAGAGACCCGCGCTCTACATATAGTGGGCCATCCATGGATTGATTACGCTTTTTACGCTTGAATCACTGAACCGATTTAGATAATAAATTGTAGATAGACTAGAACATGAGATATGGTATAGGTTATTTTTTATCGCCAAAATACTGAAAGGGATAGAAATAGGAGATGAATTTTTTTTAGGAAGTTCGTGGTCATGTTTTATAAAATCGCAGTTAATTTCGTATATTCAATTCAAATTCTTTATTCCGGGCAACAAGATCCAGGTGTTAGTAATAACTGAGAAACTATATCAGTAAAGAATGTAATAAACACAATGAATTAATATAAAATAAAATGAAAAAAAAAAATTATTAAAATGAAATACAATAATAAATTAAGTTAAAATACAATAAAGTGAAATAAAGAACAAAATTGAGTTAATAATTGAAATAAAAATGAAAATAAATTTGTTGGAGCGTTTTTACAATTTAGACCTAAGATTTTTTAAGCTATGTAAACGGTTATATAGCTAGCACGGGCTAGCAGAAAAGCTTGAGAATTGTACTACTGTCCTGGTACCAAGACCACTAATGATCAAAAGTTTTCACCCTTCGAACCCTTAACAGCAGGAGAAATCCACCGTTATAATATGATCTTAACTTGTGGTTGTTTTATGGCCAGAAGGAGTTCAAACCATTAATAGCCCACAATTAACCATGACTCCGCATACAGTTAATGGCCACTAACTTGGTGTATCACCAATCCGTTGTATCATCGTGGTGGAGTATGCTGCAGGCCTCCTCAGTTATGAGGAAAGACCTCTGCTCATTAGTGAGCTATTAATAAGTTGAAGCTTTGTATCAAAGCCCCTAGGAATTATGGCACATTATGGCCCGCGGGCCTGGGGTAAAGCAGACTTGATGTAATATTATAAAGAGGAAAATTTCGAAGTTTGTTCGTTTGACGAGAATAGGCTCCCAAACTTCTGGGCCAATGGGCCCCATGGGAATTTTTCAAATGTGAAAAATTCTTATACCAGTAGAATCCTACATTATACCTGAATAATGTAGGCTATAAAATATTTTCGAAAACCTTAGGAGTCCGCATGAAAACTTCGATAATGTAATCCAAGGTGTAAAAAAATACCAAAAAATATCCTTTTATCGCGTACGCGGCTGAAATATTTGACAATAGCGATGTACTACAGTTTTATAGAGGACATCAATCTACAAATAAGTCGCGGATACCACATGTCTAACTATTACATTTATATCACAATAACTACTTTTATGTGGTAACTGGTTCTTGCGAAACGAAGGGCAGGTTCTAGTTTAATATATGGATTAAGATCTCTAGAGAAACTCCGACCTACAGGCCGAAAAAACATGGATTGCATACGAAATCTTTATTTCATACCTTAATCCTATTCCCTGACCGAGTTAATATAACTAGGGTCATTTACATTCGCAAAAGAAAACTTGGGTCCACGTGTGGCGTTGGGGTCACTTATGGGTCGTAAGGGGTCACCAGGGGTCACGAGGCTCATTAGTACTGGCGACTACTGCCAGCCGGGCGACTGGTGTTGCTAATTCTACGCCTTTTCGTAATTACCTTCGTTATTTTAAACTTGTTAAACTTCCTTCAGTGTTAGAATACGTACAGTCGAGCAGAGTAACGATAAATTTTGAGTATTATTATAAACCCACGTTTAAAAGGTTTACGTGTCTGTCGGTATGTCTGTAGCATGTTGTTCTGACGTTATTTAAAGAACCTATTTCGATCCGGTGCTTTTATTTATTTCTTTTTTTTTATTTTGACAGGTTTGGAGAAGGATTTATACCAATGATTATAATATTTTGGAATCGTATATAGACAAAATACTTGTTGGCATTCTTTGGCTACTTCTTTCAAGTCCGTAGGAAATCGTTTATGCGCAGGCACAGTTTGACTCTCGAAAGCGTTTGTAAAAATCAACAAAATGAAATTTTTCATTCACTCCTTTATTTATTCATTCTTTATTTCATTTACTTTCTTCTTCATTTATGCTTTCTCTCATTTATTATTCCCGTTCATTAATTTGTAAATTAAAATCACCTATTATATATATTTAAATCATTTATTTATTCATTCTTTCGTTCGTTACTTTTCCATTCATAAATTATTTTTTTCGTTTATTATTTCATTCATTCATTTAATCGTTCTTCCTTTTTAACGTTCTGTGTTAGACTTGTACTTTTCCAATAGTTACAGCAACATTAAATTCACCTTTCGCAAGAATACCTCAGCAATGTACAAACTCATATAAATTGAAACTACTTGCATTATAATGTGGGAAGTGCAAACATACAATGTGTAAAGTACATTAAAATTTGCATACCCACAGTAATGGCGGGACATTAATGTGCCAGTATGACATTAGCGCTTATCGAACGCTTTCGAATGGTTTATAACTTCCGTTTCCGAAAATGGCGGGAATCCACACACTCTGACCTGACTTTGCCACGTGTAAGTGACCATCATGTTTTGATAATCGTGTAAAATATAGCCGTAAGTGTTATCGCACACATTTTAAGGCCATTAGCGAAAGAATTTTAACTTTTTAGGGTATAGTTACACGAATACGAGAACGCTGTCCGTCCAGAAGGAATAAACTTAAAAATGTATTATTTACCATAAAAACTTGTTTAAGTTTGTACGTCAAAAATTCTTTTCGAATCGTGACTCAGGTATAAGGTGCCTGTATTATTATTCATTAATATTATTATACACAATTTCTGTAACGTAAATGAACTTCATGTCATTTAAATTAGATCTAATTCGGATAATTAAGCTGGAGGTTTCTTATCTCAATCCGAACGCTCATGTTCTAGGGTTGTCAATTTAAAAAGCAAACGTTTATTACCATATAAAAATATCAATCAAACCCTTTAATCAAAGACTCTGCTTGTGATGGGGTGTAGTATTCAATTGCCAGGCGTGGTAGATTGTTTTTTCGGGTTGTGAAGATTATTTATATATTTATTTTTCCATAAAAAGATTAAAAGAACAAATTAATGCCTTACGGCATTCTCTAACAGTTGACCCGTAGTTACAGGATAATTATAACATGCATCTTGTCCACGGTAGTCTTTGTCTGCGATATAGGGAATCCTATTGTGGGATGTATACGTGTGTGTTTATTTCAGTTATAAGTACATAATGTCACATCTAATCATTCATAATCTCGTAGGCCAAACTGAAACAAAACATATTTTGGTATGAAACATTTTAATTTGGTAGCCTTTCTCGACCAACATGATAACGTAACCGAAAACGATTTCTCTTTCTTTCTTTCATAAATTTACATTTCTTTTTCCGCTAATGTTTTAAAACCCAACAGCACAGGGAAGTAGTAGGTACTTTTCTACATAACTTCGAAACTTCCAATGATATTATTAAAAATAGCTGACCCAGCAGAGGTTCTGCAAAATGTTTTATACATTAACCGAGTTAATAATATATGGTTTACGCTAACGAGATACATAAAGAGATGTTTCATGAGTGAACTTTCGCGAATTCTCTTGGCGATGTGTTTGGTTTTCAGCGGTCCGTTTAGGTACCGCATTAATTTCTCACGAGGCAGCCCTGGCAAGCGCGCCAAATCTGCGTGACTTGACAGATCCCCTCGCCCGATACTACTTGACAAGTTTCGCACAGCTATTAATCACTCCAACTTGGAGGTGCCGTTGACAACTTGCCTACATACGCGCGCCATTTTAATTTGACCGCGCATTTTTAGCCACAGACTATAAATCATGTGGGAGAATCATTAGAGAGCTTTTTATAAACATCAATACTCAGATTATATTTTTATAGTTTATGTAATCTGCCGGGATAAATATGGGGATAATTACTGAAAAAAGACACAGTAACATTTGTGCTGTGTTGTTTAGTTTTTAATACCTGCCATGATTAAGAATACATACAAAACTCTTAAAAATACCTTTATTAATATACAGTTAATTTTGATTATAGGTATATTACGTAATTAGTATAATTTTTAATTAACATCTCTTATCTCATCCACATCAATTGAAAATTTAATTTCTAAGTAGTAGGTACCTATTAATGGATATTATTTATATTCCGAATTTAATAATACATGCGTAATTCAATAATGTAATCATATTTCATTCGAAGCGTTCATCGTTCGGCGGCTTGTTTCGATTTTAGGCGATGTAAAAAGTTAAGCTACCGCGGGCGTGGTCGGCAGGACGGGTGACCGTTAGTTGCTTAAATTTCCATGCCAATTCAATACAAAAGCAATGTCGGAGGCCTTCTTGGGGACTAAAATTTCCGACATATGTAATGGCCACTAACCTCTCCTCTAATCCGCATTAAAGCAGTGGTAGAGAATGCGCAGGCCTCCTCAGTACGAGCAGATACCCGTGCTCAGTAGTGCGATATTAATGGTTGAAGTCACAATCACATACACTGTATTACTTGTATAATTTTGTTAGCAATTTTAATGTATTTTGCAAAGATTTTTATTTACTCAAGATATTTTTTATATGTTCTTTTGCAATACCCTTATATGGTTGCTGTGCTACTTTCTGCTATCATCTATGTTTAAGCATGATTCGATAAGGACTGATTAACAGTATAGATTTAGGCGTCGCTTCTAGGGGACACCAGAAACCGCAAAAAATTGTTAGCACATAACATGAACTTTAAGTTTATTTTAAAAAAAATTAAGGAAATAACTTGAAAATTTCAAAATAAACTCAATGCAGTTGGTAATATATGAACCATGGTGTATTCACATTTTGTGTAGATTTATATTCAAATATTTTATTGCATTGGTTACACGAGGTCAGTGCTGCCATCTATTTGTATGGTTATGATTTATTTCTACAGGAAAAGCGGTGCATACTACCGCAACCCGTACTGGAGTAAACTCACTGCGGTTTGACCTTAATATTTAATCATGTAGTTCTTATAAAAAACCACAGTCATAAAATGCAGGCATAGATATTCGCTTTTATAACTTTGTAATAATAGAAACACGCGTAGCTCGTTTTTCCAAACATGCGGTTTACTTCCTAAGATTATAGATGGCGCTATTTCAAAGTTTAAAATTCCAAGGATCCCATAGATGGCGTTCTTACTAACGATTCAACTGTAAATAGAATCAAATTTGTTTTACAGTAAGTACTTAAAAACAAGGAATAAGTTAAAAACAACATAAACTAACAAATTATTTTCCCTTCTTATTAACATATTAATCAAATGTTCGCTTTCTTACAAGGTCATTCTGACTAATTAGGTAGTATGAACGTAATAATAATGAATATCTTAGCTCAACACACATTTAATAAACAGAATTAGTAAAAAAAAATTAAAACGCTAATTGGACTCTCATCATCCTGCGCTTTTCCCAATTTTATTAGGGGTCGGCGCAATATGCTATGTACTTAGTAGTAGAAGCTACAGAACTCGTAGAAGTTATTATCACAATTACAGGGTATAAATTATATCCTACTTTATTTATTTTGTACATCCTATATACATTTCCTATATACATTTCCTTTATACATTTCATAGTATTGACAACATACTAAAACATAATACAACATATTAAAAGAATTTCTGTAATACTAATATTTCAGTATTTTCGGGACGATATAAAGGAAACACGACGCATGGCAGGTATATATCCCTTCGTCGATAACATCCCGCCAGTACGAACGCGCGCTTCGCCTCGTCTTTTCTCACGCGTACCGCGAAGGACTGGAATAAGTTGCAGCGTCGGTGTTTCCGTTCGATTACAATGTAAATGTCTTCAAGTCAAGAGCGAAAAGGCATCTACTAGGTTAGTGCGTTTTACCATCAAAGACTTCATCGCCACTTACTATCAGGTGAGATCGTAGTCAAGCGGTAACTTATTCATGGTAAAAAAACACCTTTTCAAACCACATGGTTTTTTTATTGACATTTCCATCTTGCGGGTTGGTCGACAAAAACTAACATTTTGACTTCCCACATATCTAAATATTAACATGCAATATACATACACTACAATTTGTTAAAAAATGCTTTGAAATCAGCACCTTCTCAGCACAGCGCATTCCATGTTCTGAAAATAAAGCAAAATATTAAATTCATTTGATGTTTAGCGAAATTTGTAAATGCGAACTCTTCTGCAGGATTCTTAAAAAATTAAGATTAATAAAAAAAAGCAATTTTGATTCTTCATCGGCTGATATTTCATAGCTTAGCTGATAGAGACCTTTGAGTAAGTTTCTGAATCGATTTCCGGCGCGCATTCTTGACACATAAACGCTTGTTTGTGGATCAATTATTTAAAAAAACTGTTTAAAAACCAAAACTAAGATCACAAGAGACGGACATAATCTCTAATGGCATTCTAAGCCATTCAACCAGTTCAATAATAAAATTATCAATTGTTAGATATTATTACATTATTTGTGATATTATATAACATTCATACCTTACATGCATAATAGAAAAAAATGTGTTTTTTTCATATTATACATTAATGCATAGCTACAGTTCCACCTGATGGTAAGTAGCACTGTAGTCTTAGATGGTAAAGCACATTAACTTAGAAGAAGCCTATTCATTTTTTCTTGAAAACACCTACATTATACTTGAGCGGAAACACAGAAGCTGGTTTTTTATTCCAATCCTTGGCAGTATATCATACAAAGGACAAGGCCAAGCGTGTTGTCTATAGCAAAGTGATATCCAGTGTAAAGATGGATTCCTGAAGTGTGTTGTGTTATTGGAAGGTAGAAGGAAGTGGGAGGAATTAAATCATGTAATTCATGTGCACACTCTCCAAAATGCACCCTGAAATATACTGATATAATATAGTGTAAACATATAACAATATATACTAAATACAATGCACCTACACCCAAATACATACATTTTATTTGTGTTGCCACCTACAACAAGGAAACCTAGAGTAGAGGACATTTAGTAAGCGTTTATTAGTAAATATTCATTAAAAACTTTTCAATTACCTTTAACTCTATTTTTTCCAGAATTACCCTTGATGTCATGTATTCCACCATCTTTAAAGGCAATTACTTCACTGAATATAAATACATACAGGTGATACAATTCAAAATTCAATACATTATCATTTATTCATGTGGGCCTCTGTACATTGAAAAACAATTTTTTTTATCCCACCATAATTTCTTTTCCTTCCAGCCTTTTCTTGAACTAGTTTATAAAATTTTCAAAACCTTTAGTTACTGGGTGGTCTAATTGAACTGCAGAATTTTTGAGTTGGTAAAACAATAATTTTTTTCAATAGATCATAACCTTTCAGGCTTTCTTTTAAAATTGTGAAAGCCATTTCTTTTCTTCTTTTATAAATCATCTACCTCGGTACAGATTTTTCCCCTTCAACTGGAGTGTTACAAAAACTTTAGATGTTTCTAGTAACTTTTCAATTATGGATATAAAAAGTCCTAAACTTGATCTATTGGTTGTAATGGGTTCCTTCCTTAGTTTTCTCCATTTCAAACATAATCTTGTCTGATTCTTCAATTTTATTAATTCTAGATGCCAAATCATTTCTGCTCTTAAAAACAACCCTTTTGCTTGGACCTGAAATAAAATTAAAGAAATAATTGTAGGACTAATAAATTTCCATCTGAATTTGTTAGCTAACAATTTGTTCAGGTAGTAAGCTTCCTGTTTTACTAGCTTTTATTTAACTTGCAGTGTATGTTTGTATATTAGTATAGTTTTTTGTCACGGGTCAAATCGTGCAAACTTAATAAAACCACTTCCTCTTACCCTAAAGGGCTGAAATTTTGCATAAGCCTTCCGCGATGATAAAACATTTTTATTACAAACATGACCTGATATTACGTTTAGGATTGGCTCTAGACAAGAGAACTCCTCAACGGTTTTCAATACAGTTACGAAATTTAATGTTTCTTTGTATTATGCATCTATAATTAAAACTTGTGTTTTTAAATATTTTTAATAAATCATGTTTTATTTCTTTTACAATCTGTAAGTTAATTATTGACTACAATCCCACCTGATGTAATTTTCCACCAATTCACTCTTGTTTGTTCTACGATTATAGCTGTCATTTATGATTGTTTTTTATGTCATCCAAATGATGTTTTCAATGAAACCAGGCAGCTGGTCTTATAACGCAGAAAACACACCGGCACTCGTATTTGCCTAGTACTAAAGTTTACACTTTATATGGACAGATTCGATTTCGCTTTAATAAAAATCTTATAAACTAACCCAGACAAACTGACACAGATAACTGTAGACATTTCATAAGATTTTCTGGCCCATAGATTTCAACCCATAGGATACTGGTATTATAAATGCGAGTTTGAGTATGTGGTTGGATATCTTTTACTCTTTAACGCAAAAATTATTGAATGGACCTGAATGAAATTTGGCAGTTTTGCCACAGAACTAGATTGTTTTGGTGTAACAATAGGGTATTACACTCATTTTTGGAATGTATCTCATTTCGATCATTAGGTGCTAATATAACACTAAAAAAATACTAATTTTTTATTCAAAAGTTAAGTGACTTAAAA
>DWJZ01007079.1:0-12430 GCA_018249125.1 Asbolis capucinus
TGCAGTATTTATGTTTGTATATTAGTATTTTATTATATTTTTATATTTGTTTGTTACGGATTAAATCTTGCAAGCTTAATAAGACCCACTTCCTTTTACACTACGGGGTTAAAAATTCCATACTGCTTCAGTTCCGATGACAATGCATTTTTATAAAAAGCATTACCTGATGCTACCGTTCAGGATTGGCTCCAGAGAAGGAAACTCCTCAATGGTTAACAATACAGTTAAGAAATTTTGTGTATTTCATTGTATTAGGGATCTATAATTAAAGGTTTCGTTTTTAAATATTTTAATAAAACTTGTTAATGCTTGTGAATATCAATTCTAATGATCAACCAAGCTAGATTTTAATAAAAAACACACCTACTTATTGTCGTAAAAATATCGACTTCTCAGGATGAAATCATGCATAAAAATAAATACTTTTTATCAGCATGAAACGGGGCTGGCGTAATAAACCGTAAACGGAATAAGATTTGAACGAAGTAATCCATTTATTGCGAATGAAATAAAGGTAGAAAGATTGGCTGTATCACAACGCACTTACACAAATTTCGGTCCCGTCTTCGACGTTGAATAATAGATGTTGGCCGCAAATACGTGCTTGTGACAAACGAAGCAAAGATTTCCGGGTTCGATTCCGAAGCCGATATTTTTTTTCATAATTCATTTTTCAGTTAACAGAAATACTCTCTTTAAAATCAATACAAAATTGTATTATGTGTAAAATTTAATTTAAATTTTACATTAGTACAATACAATATCAAGAAACTAATGAAGAATGAAGATAAATTTTTGTTAGTGGTTCATGAAATTGACAATTATTTAAGAGTCGCGTTAGTGGCGATCGGGTGCATAGTGCGGGTCATAGTGCGGGAAGTTTTTCGTCGCCCGAAGGCTTCCGACGTGGCTTAACGATTGATATCTAACGATACCAACTATTGAATTAAGGCCTTTTCATATTTCCATTTTTGTGATAGTATAGAACAGAATTTTATTTTGTCTATATTAATATAAAGAGGAAATATTAGATTGTTTCTTGAGGCGAATAGGCTCTGAAACTACTGGGGCGATTTGAAAAAAATATTTTACCATTAGAAGCCTATATTTTCCCTGATTAATATACGCTATAACGTATTTTAAAACACGTTAGGGTTCCGTATAAAAACAGCTATAATGTAACCCGAAGTGTGATTTGATGAACTGCGGAATAGAGCAAAGTAAATTAGTAAAGTGAAACATTACACAAGACATAATTATCCACAAATAAGTCCGTGGCACCTATGTCTAACTGTAACAGTTATATCACAATAACTACTTTTTTCTGGTTCTTCTGCAGCGAAGCGAGGACAGTTAGTAGGTACGTAATAAAGTAAAAATATTTTGGTCGCTTTGTTACTCATTTTATTGTTTGTATCCTATTTGAATAAACTACAATAGAAAAGCCAATGTTTTCCGGACAAGAATATTTTGTGCAATAGAACTGAACTAGTACAAATATGTATATGTTGTTTCCTGCTATAATTTTTATATTTAACAAAATCAACATACTATATTAAAATGATCAGGGAAGTAAAGAAATATATTAATATGATATAATTGGTCTTAAATCCATTCAAAATACACACAAAAATATAATTTCAGTTAAGCTGCTTAGGAGATCTGTGAAAACGCAATAAAGAGAATTATTTCAATACAAGCCAACTTCCAAGTGACATGTACTTTGTTGAGACACTTTTTTGTCTCTGACAAACAGACAAATAGAATTCATAGTTGATCGGAACTTATATTAATTTGACAGGCCGGTTTGTCTAGTGGTTAGTGAACCTAACTGCTACACCGAGGGTCGTGGGTTCGAATCTCACCCAGGTCAAACTTTTCTGTGTTTAGCAGGAATGTTTGTTATAATCTACATAAGTATATATAAAAATGATATGTATGTTTATCAGTAGTCTGATCACCATAGCACAAGCTGACGCTTAGTTTGTCAGATGGCCGTGTGTGAGTTGTCCAAAGATATTTATTTATTTATTTATTGGTAGATACCGATTTAGTTGAGTGTACAAAGTCTTTGTTTTAATATCTACCACTAGTCGGCCGAGTAAACCCTACGTTTACGAGGTAACGTTTACGAGGCTTACGAGGTCAATTAACTGACAAGTTTGAAAGTACTATCATTACATTATTTTATGAACAAAGTTAATTTTAAAGCAATAAAAAAAAAACACGAACTGGACAGGTGTGTAGCATGAATGGAACGTGGGCGTTATTTGCATCACGAATTTCCGTTGATAGGTAAAAAGCGTCGATTTTGTATAGAGTTCGATAAATAAAAACGGAGCCCACATTTCGTACTGTTACTTTATAAGCGAAGCATATCGGGACGGGCCCGCTGTAAATGGCGCGAAACGACAATTTTAAAGCACGCCATTCATGTACGGTTGCGTATAAGAGTACACATACACGTACCCGATAGATATTTGCCTAAATCAATGGTGGATTGATACGTGTTATATATATATATTGTATATAAAATAATACAAAAATGCAAATACAAAAAAAATACCAATACTAAAATACAAGTACAAAAATACAAATACAAAAATACACATTCAAATTACACATACGAAAATAACACACTAAAATGCACATACAAAATTACAAATACAAAAATACAAACATTTGTACGCTTTTTAACTGCCAAGTTTTTAATTAAAACAATGGAATTCAATTTTTTTTATACTGCATAAGAAGTTAATTATCGGTAATTTTTCAATACCTATCTAATATTGACTTAATAATCAATTAAATATTTAAGCCTTTAGGACAACAAGTAATTTGATTAAATTAGTAAGCTGCGAAGATAATTATGCTATTTTAAAAATATGGCAAAAACAGATCTATATTTAAATCTTTCGATTATATTTTTGACTTTTTTACTATGTGACAGTTAAGAAATGGTTCTATAATAACCATAGCACGCGCTACATACTTACACATGTCTGTAAAAAATATTCAATAATCGCAGCCATCGACCGACGTAACTGGCAGCAAACGTTCCGTAAATAAACGCATCTGTACGTCAAACGATCGTGTCTGGCGCTACACGCGTCGATTACCTACAAAGTACCTACGCCGCTTTTAACGCATTACCATGCATAATATACACTCAAATCGAAATGTCGCACTCCTGTCGCTCAGACAGACCCGAAGCCCCTTTCAGTGTACTGATCGTCCCGCCAATACCTTTTATCGGAACTATTCGATTGGTGTCATGAGTGGGAAATGCATTAAATTCATGATTTTATAATTTTGATGTACCTATCGATACCTACATATGTATATCGCTGCATCTTGGCTTGGTACGTGACGTAAGCTGTAAAAAATAGTATCACATGTGGCAGTGATATAACGTTATATATTTTTATATATATCCACCATCTTTGCACAACTTTTCTCCTGTCAAGAAACTATTTTTATTACTTTTTTGACCCAAAAAACCATTATAATTTTCTTAGAAATTACCACTGCGGTATGCTATAAATTGCTATATATATTTCCATATATTACGTACAAAAATAGCTAGTGATTTATAACTTAAAATAAGCATTTATTAATACCGGGTTAATAATATTACAGGTCCTGCGTCTGGTGAAAATTCAATTATAATTCAATTTTAAAATTCTTCTCCATTCTTCTCCATGCAAAGTTACTACGCCAAATTACATAATCCGCCGTCCGCGTAATATTCGTAAAAGAGTACATAATTTTTGCTTCACGTATTTATATAGATTTTTCGTTGCCAACAGTAAATATAATCTAAAAAGCTATTAATAAACGACTCGAATATTCATCAAAATATCTAAACGTAACATTAAAAGACTATTATTATGATTGGATCGGACGTTCATAATTGTTGAGTGAGTGTCTCTTTATATAAAACAATATAATGTAACGCAGGACTTAATTTCCTACTCAAAATAACTGCTTGTTAAAACAGACGAGAGATAATTATTAAGAGATCCAAAGGCGATGTAACAATATAATTTCGAAAATTACTTTCAACAAATACTTAGTCCTCTTTGTACTATCCTGCGTAAAACGGAAGCGCCACAAATTGCCGCCTTAAATATTTAATTTCTGGAGAAAACGAATTAGCCAATGTTCATCCCCTTTTTCCTTATAATAATGCATAGTTTGTTTGTTTGTTAAGTTTGTCTTGAGTCCCTTAGTTTCTTGGAATATAATTCCTGCAGAATATTTTGCCTGTATCATTTTCTATAACCCATTTTATATTGAAATTATGAGATATATCATCAAAAACAAAATATGTTACTTGTTCTCATCTCCTAAATTAATAACTGAAAGTCGAATTGTGTCAAACGCAACTGATAAACATACATAAATAAATCATTTATTTGTTACGCCAAAGTTGTACATTTCTATTAGCCCTGGAACACTGTCATCAGCTATGTTATGTTATAATCAGCTATATGTTACGCCAAACTTGTGCATTTTTATTAGCCTGGGAACACGATTATATCGCTATTTATTTTTGAATTCTACGTCTTAAAAAAAACCTTTAATTTCAAAGACATCTATTTCAAATACGAAACATTAATGGACAGTTTCAAATTCCCTCTTTTTTTTAATGTTTTGTTCTCTTCAAGATTCTGTTAAAGTAACCCAAAATAAGAGCACTATTTTAGAACGAATCATTTATACACCTACGTTACTAAATAAGGTTGGTATTAACCGAAGCGTGTCGCATGTTCATTATGCGAATTAAGCAAGATTTCCTCAGAAACTATTAAAAGGGATCGCACGATCTCAAGAAACGTATAAAGGGGTCACCTTCAGAAATCAAAGCCGGCTTTATTTATGACCTGGACCGGGCCAAGATAAGTCTATGTATAATATAACCAAGTTCATACTGTTAGAAGGCCACCTTACCGAGTCGGGTAGAGATAAGATCTCCATTAGCTGTGGCAATTCCTTGTGTGCGTGGACTCGGTTCAAGGAGGGTTCCTAGATACTTAAAGGGGTGCACAAACACACACATCGGTTTGGAATCTGATACGTCCACCGTTTAGGGCATTATCGACATATCAGGGTATGGATAGATTCCGGCGGATGGAACGCTTTTAAGGGTCTTTTTTATCAGGTAAGTGGTAATTATTAATAGTTTTAGTAGCAAATATTTATATTATAATACTTGAAGTAAAATCTTTGTAACCATTATCACGCGGATGGAGTATTACTAAATTTGGCATAGTTAAAGTTTATATGTGGGAGGAGTGAAGAATGCATTTATTTAATTTAATAATGTATTGGAATCATATTAATTTAAAATTAAAATATTACGCACATTCATTTGATAGGCACTGGCGTCAGGAAATTTCCATGCTGTCAATGAAAAATTTACCCTATGACATTGAATTATGGTTGAATTTCAACTGCAGACAAGATCTTTACCCTTAATAGTAGCATAAATTTTACGTTGATTTGTATAAAAATTTCTTATAAACCCTTGGCATTATATTACGAGCAAATGTGAAATAATTTTGGTTTCATTTTCGGCTAACTTGATATTCATATAGTTTTCCAAAATATTGAAAATATTGTTTGTCTAGGTGACACAAATATTTCAAGTACTAATATTTGATTATTTATTTAGTGGAGCGAAGGCACTTATTGAAGTTAGTTACAATGTTTGACATTAAATGTTTGCTCTAACAATAAACTCATTGAACAGGTGTATTAAATATGAATCAGAAGCAGTACACAATCCAATACTTTCAGTAAAAGACATCTTACAACTTGTCTTAAGGATGAATAAATATTACGCTGAAATAAATTAAAAACAATTCAATCAATCAGTACACGAAAAGCCCACACCTAAGTCAGTAATCAGAAGTATCTTATCTAAAGGAGTATTGCTGGGTCGTCTAATCCTAGGACAGTGCATGGGACGAATTAGTTTATTTTGTTCCAAGTGCCGTGGATTCTGCGGGTTGGCCTGTAATCAGATTAATTAGGCGGTTTGCGGGCGTTATTAAAAGTTGATCCGGCTAAGTACAGAGGCTTTGCTGAGGCTGACTATTACGGACGATTGAGCGATGGGCGATGATGATCGTAGCTTAGAATTACAGTTACTGGTAAATTGAGTCTTGCTTGCTAGACTTAGGGTTGCTTAGTGTGATGTGTTTGTTAGAGTAAATTAACTAGAAATAGGACGGAAAACAGAGTAGAAAGGAAACAGAATGTTACAAAACGAAAACAAATATTATACTTCTACTCGTACGAACCGCATTTTTAACTCAAATAATAGTAACCTCATATGTAACATTTTGCACAAATAGTTACTTGTTTGATGATAGTGAATTTACGGAGTATACCGGTGTATTTTCATGGCAAAGGCTTCATATATCTCTCCCGCGCACGCGTCTTCCTTTGTAATAGAATGAGATTGTCATTTGAATGCGCTTATACGCGCCGTGAATATGCCCAATTTGTAACCGTGGATTTACTGAGGAAATATTTCGAAGCAAATAATATGTTAATGTATATTCTTATAATGGATACTTCGAGGATATTAATAGTATGTATTATCGGCATAAAGAAGTTAAAATACAGCATATCGATTTGTTCCGGATTTTCTTAATATTCTAGAATATGCCTGATCAGTCCCTTATTGTTATATTTTATTAGATTTAATAGACTTCTACTATGTTAGTGCGTTTTACCAACGAAGACTTCATCGCCACTTACCATTATGTGGGATCTTAGTCAAGCGCTAACTTATTTATGGTAAAAAATATTATAAAAAAACAATATTTATTTACCTACATATTTTATTTTCTCCGCTCATAAGATTAGCTAGCTTTTCTATCCAGTACAAGCTGCTTACAAAGTAATATACATGCGAATAGAATCTCTTTAATATTAACGACCTTCTGACTGACGTTATTAACTCCGTGTTATGAATATGCCCAATCTGTAACTGAGGATTCAGTAAGGAAAAAAATACTATGGCGACTTAAAATTCTTTTGCAATTAAAAGACTGTGTTATCAGTCTATGATAGCTAGCTTTTATGCCCAGTGCAAGATCTGTAATTGAGGAAATATATTAATATAAGCTAGTCTAAGTCAGCCTTTGTACCCAATGCTGCCTAGCGAATATTATATTTGTTCCCGGAACTCTATTAAATGTTTTAATATTTCCAACGGAGGTCGTGAAGTCCGTGTTATGAATATGCCCAATCTGTAACCGTGGATTTACTAAAGAAATATTTTAATATAGTGACTCAAAAATCGTTTGCAATGAAAAGAGTACCTCGGTAACCTAAGATAGCTAGCTTTTGCACCCAGTGCAAGCTGCTTAGCGAATATTATACGTGTGCCTAAAATTCTCTTTAATGTTTTAGTATTTTCGACTGAGGTTGTGAACTCCGCGTTTTGTTTGTGCGCTACAGTGGGCGGCCGGAATAATTCACTTAAGCTTAACTGGGAAAGATAATTAGGATTCTACGTCGGTTGATGCAAAATGAACGCGAAAAACAAGGTAGAAGATTTTTTGTGCTCATTCAGAAATTGAATTTTATATTTGTAGACGAAAGTTTTAACGAGATGAACACATTTTTTTTGAAGTGGGGACGGAAGCGTCGCTTTCATTTCCGTAATTAAACACGTGTAAGTATTAAGTAGGGGGCTATTTTCAGGTGTGGTCGTTTTTTCGTTTGTGTAATTTGACTCGTCGATTATATAAACGTTTACACATTCATACCCCAATAGGTTAGGTATGACATAGGACACATTTAACACTACCGAGAATAAATATTCATCTGACATATAAATGCCTACCTCGGGTGATAAATTATCACAAATAACACAATGCCAACAACTATTTATTTGTGTCATAAAAGACCCGACCGGGAATCAAATCCGAGGCGCTTTGAAAGCAAGAACCACATACTAGGCTACTAGGTTCTAAACTATTATAAACGTAACTACACTAAAGCAAGTGTTATGCAACATGTGACAATGCAGACAAATCATTAGATAAATCGAACTAAGTAGTAGGCTTTTAGATAGCTCAAATAACCGGAGAATAAACATTCATCTGTAACTTAAAAGCCCTAAACAGAAATTCAAATCGGAACGATTCGTGAGCAGACAATAACAAGACTACAAGGTTGAAAACTTTCGTATGAGTGTGTTAACGCTGCTAGATTTGCGAAGAAGGTGTTATGCAACGTGTGACAATGTGGACAAACCATTCATTAGATAGGTCGACCGAGTCTCTTACCGGTGAATAACGGCCCAATAGCTATGAACGCGCGATCGAACACCACTCGTGTGCTGTCGATCATAAAGAACAAAAAAGTCCCTGAAATTCCAGCGGTAGCTCTGCTTAGCGTGGGTGCTTCGGAATGTAAGCCTTTTGTTACATATAGAATATACTCCGGATGAAATGTTACGGATTTTGCTCGTGGATAAAATTATAATGTACGTACAATTTTTAGGACATACTCATGATTTTAAGTATTGTGTACAGAAAAAAAATTACATTGTTAAGGACAAACGGACGTTCTCAAAAAGTGTTATTAATGATCTGGATAATATTTGATACAGAGATAGATTGTAGTAACACAGGCCACTTTTTATCATTGTACATACGTACGTATCTAAGCGAGCAAAGTCGCGGTTGGAAGCAAGTATATCTAAAAGTTGACTGACAACTACGGAACCCATCGCGTGATCTGACTTTGATTTGATGACGCACTTTTCTAGTTACATTCATTCTATTATCTTAAAAAATCATATATCCATATATATAATATGTACATACAAGTACATATATCTATTATAACAGTCTCAATATACAGTACCAATTTTCGTACGTTTTCATGAAAACGAAATTCAGGATCAACCGGCCGTGAAACGTTAGTGATGTAAAACAAGAAGAAAACAGGATTAAATCGTATAAAAAGATTTCAGAGATTTATATGAGGGTAATGTAATTTCCTTAGCGCTGCATTGCTATAATTTTGTAGCAGGGACTTTTAAAATGCACGGTGGGTTAATCACAGGGATGGCATTTAATGTTAGAACCAAAGACTGTATTTTTCATATGTAAATGTCAAAACAGTTATAGTTTTTTGATGATTTTTTGAATGGGAGGTACTGAGTTCAAATCCTGAGGCGTTCGTTGCACTGTCTGCAAGCGAAGGGAAGATGAACAAAGAAGGATATATACTACTAAAGTATACCGTTGTTATTCAAGAGAAGAAAGATGTCTAAAGAAGAAGAGAAATAAGAAGAGAATTTGCTCTCTATTAAGAACGGGTACCCTATTGAGCACAGCTTTTCGTTTCTTCATTAAATGTATCAAATAGTACATAAAGTGATCTTTAAATAAAAAGTTCATATATATTTGGTCTATGTCAGCATGCAATTTACAATAAACGTTCATATTAGCGTGTGGCATTAATGGCATCTGTCCACCTAGCAGTTAAACAACTAAATCAATTTTGATAAAAGATTGTACAATGATAGATTAGAGGACGAGTACGAAGACATCCTAGCTTTTATTGCGATAAAACGTTTGGAGGGGTAAAGATGAAATAGAGAATGAAACGAGAAATAGAGAATGAAAAGAAGAATAGAGGATGAAACTTTATCATTATTTTATTTTTATCATCTTTTATCACCCATACCGCGACGTACTAAAGGAATAAATTACCCGTGTCGGTGTTCCCATTCGATTACAATGTAAATGTCTTCAAGTCAAGAGTGAACAGACTTCTACTAAGTTAGTGCGCTTTACCATCGAAGACTTCATCGCCAGTTACCATTAGCTGCGATCGTAGTCAAGTGCTAACTTATTTATAGTAAAAAAAGGTAAAACCATGAAGTCAAAATCAAAGTCAAAGTCAAAATTCATTTATTCACGTATGTATTAATAATACACTTATATACGTCAACAATTTTAACCTACTACCGTTTCGAAAAGGGTGCAAAGAAGAGAAGAAACGGTGAAAGTAACTACTCAGTATATATTTTAAATTAGAAGAACATGTTAACAAATATATGAGTATCGGTTCTTGCGTTTTTGAATTTCGAATGGGAAATAAGTCTGGGATAAAAGTTGGTTGGTACTATAATAAAATTTCAAGTGATTTTTTGTGTTTCAATAGCACAACTAGGCCTGAACCACAAGTTCATTGGAACCTAGAAAATCCATCTATCTGTCAGTCATTAGACCATAGCTGGGCCAGGCGTGGAATCGAGGCCATACTGTTCTGTGCCTTCTAATTCCACGAATACCTTCTGATCTAATGAGGTTATCGGTTCACTTGTGGGGCTTGCTATATTATTTTTACAGGTTTTATTATAATCCAAAATACCTACTGAAATTACTGTCCTGTAGAACACGGGTCGGCAACATTTTCTTGCATGGGCCACAAATGTTATTAGTATATTTGTTCGGGCAACATTTCACGTGTCTTCATCACAACTCTCGACACGCACTTTCAATTTATCCATAACAAACAAAACTTTCGTTGTCATATCCGTAAAGATATGACTATAGTTTTAAACATGGTGTCCGCGAGTTAAACGACGTAATTATAAGATATCATTAAGACGTAATCATAAGATTATCCTCCAATTATCTCCTTTAGAACAGGGGTCCACAACCCGGCTTATATAACCCGCGAGCTGTATTCGGCCAGTATAAAAATGACAAAGCAGCCCACAGAACCCATTCACATCATGCAACTTGGCATTTCGTGCGATCCGACTATGAAAAATTAAATGTAGCTATCACCTATACCCTTATAACATTTGTGGCCCGCATATATCCAAAGGTTGACGACCCATGATAGTTCTCATAAGTTTCCGAGGCAGAATCCATGCTAATGATACAGCTATTAGGTAGCGCAATGCCAGCTAGTGCGAATTATGCAGACTCAATTTGATTAGGTGTCGCTAGTCGTCTGACGTAATGGTCATGGAATGGACGTCATATATGATACTATTATTGTAAATCTATTTGTTGCTATTAACTCAAGGAAACTTGTTCTTTTTGCTGATTTGTATGTTGCTGTGTGTGTACGATTGCATCTCTCTCTTTTTGTGTTTGTGTGTGTGTATTTTTTATGTTTCAAAGCCAAAGTCAATATATTTTATTTCATTATGGGAATATCGCGCTGACCTCAAGCCAGAAGATTACATACTCAATCTATGTTACTGCGTTTTACCATCAAAGACTTCATCGCCACTTACCCTCAGGTGGGATCGAAGTCAAGCGCCAACATGGTAAAAAGAAACAATATTCATACATTCTTATTAAGATACCTTAAAGTTGGTTACGGATTTAAAACCCATAACCAATCCCACAGTATTGCATAATGTCTCGGAAGACAATTCTTATTTTACAAGTCATCGGCTTTGCTAGAATATCAAAATATTACTTAGCCTAAGTAACCTTGTGAAGGCTAGAAGAAAAAAACTGATAGAAAAAACACCTGGTACTCTTTTTAGGTCAATCATCAAAGAGGTCATACAATAAGAAAGTTACAGGGAGTCTTTAAAATTATAACTACGAACGCGAGACAGAAGTCGCGTGCGTGTGTGAAAATACTCAAAACCTTTTTTAAAATTTTTGACAACTCAGTCAAGAATTTGTTGATTGAGATGCAAATCTTAAAACCTTATTTTAGAACGAGTAAAATTAAAATTTAATGTAATTTAATTGAGTTCAAAAGTTACATTTATTTCAGTAATCCATACTAATTTTATGTAAATGTATTTTAAATGTAAAAGTGTGTTTTATATGTCTTTTACGTCAACACGGAGAGATAGATTGACGTGCTTTTTACGTGGAGATACATAGTTGATAGTTTGGAAAGTTATATAAGCTACTTTTTATCAACATTGGTAGCAGGCTGGAGAAGTCACAAGCGGAACTTATACTCGGTGCAACTTTGATCCGCAATAAATGTAAACAAACCACAAAAAATCTTTTGTAGTGTTTTCACCAACTTACATTGATGAGCTTTTTTCCACTACACATATTCATTATATTAATTTTTAAAGTAAGTATTGATCAAACAACAAGTACAAACTACAAATAAATATAGTCATACCAGTCACACAAAAAATACAACACACAACATCATTCACAAATTCATACTCTGACATCCTTAATTTTATGAAGGAGTTTCCAACCTTTCAACCTATAGAAATATTTTGTTTTATACTTTTATAATTTATTGATTTTCGTTTTAATACAAATTGTGAATTTGTCACCGAGCAAATAGAATGATTTATTTAAAAGTTTTTAAAAATGTAATGATACAAAAGAGTTAACAACTGAAAAAAAAAAGTTTAATTCTCCTATTTGTCACAGGTTGCTAGGCA
>DWJZ01007080.1:0-12429 GCA_018249125.1 Asbolis capucinus
TTGTATTATTGTTTTTTTCTTGTCCTTGTATAAGTGTTCACTTTGTTGGTGTAATAATAATAAATAAATAAATAAATGTCTCACAAATACCAGACCATCTTTGTGATACTTCACAATTTTTCTTACCTACAATAGCTTAAAAAGAATTTTTAATAGTTACAATCAGTTACAACAATTTATGAGGCAGGATGGTCTGAACCAACAAGAACGGTAGTGAAGTATGCCGTAAGTACTCACTGTCTACGTGATCTACGGCAGATAAAGCCGGGCATTTATCACTAGCTAGCCGGCTAATATCACAATATGGCCACACATGAACCTGGCTAGTAGTGGCTAGCTAAAAATGGCTAGACATTTACACGATTGTATTTTCAATTACTACTGATTATTGTATAGTTGAGTAATGACTTTAATAACGAAGTGGGAGCTGATCTCATCGTGGAACCGGTATGTGATTACAGGAACTGCTGATGGTTTACCAGCAGTAAACTATACTCATTTCATGGTTTACATTTGTTAAAATACTTTGTTAAAATCTTGAATTTTAAAAACTACTCGCTAAAACTAATTTCATGGTTTTAATTTTTTTTATATATATTTTATTTAATCTTAAAAAATATTCCCAGAAACTAATTAGATGGTTTTGTTTATTAAAATTGTGATAATATAGTAATCATTAAAATATACGTAATAAATGAAAAAATAATTATACCAATGAATGTTGAAAAATATTCGACAAATATTGGAATTAAAACTAATTTAAAAATTGTTTTATTTTAAAATAATACAAATTTTGTTATCTGCTTTTATCAACCGATTTGAACCATGATGTATTATTTTTTGTAAGTTACAAGGGACCTAGCTATACGTGCCCTCTGGTAATACGGTATGCGTGCCCTGTAAAGCACGGAAGAGCTCATACAATTTGCCGTCACCCCATTCCGACCACGCTATAGGTCGCCTCCATCCTGCTCCCATCATACTATCAAATAATAGAAAATATACCAGCTATCTATATTATTTTCGTATTAACCTAAATAAACCAAAGTATGAATTTCTATTTCGTTTCACATTTGCGCCGTATTTCTTATAAGTTGTTGAACTGCATTACACGACGACCATGTTGAAAAACATGAGCAGATCAAGCGAGTATTGTTTGGGAAGTTGAAATTTACAAACAAATCGTATCTAGGTACTTTATACATGTGTATGAAATATTTTATATTACTACCTTATACACACTAAGACTAAGAATAATACTTAATAAGAATAAATTAACTGGCAGTGAAGCAGCGTGATGTATGCTCCAGACCTCCTCAGTCGTGAGGAGACGTGCCAGGCCAGATATATAAGGTTAAAAGATTGCGTCCTGAGAATTCCTCAGTTTGAATTCTTGTAAACAAAATATCAAAACTCGCCAATTCTTAAACTCAGGAATTTTTCACCATCTGTCCTAGTACTGTGCAAAGTTCTCACCTCACAATGTGAGAATACAGAACACTACACAGGTCCAGTGCGGATGCGTAGACTTCACCTTTGAGATTCTTGCTTCGGTGGTGGAAAACAACGTGTGGAAACCTAGTTTCGAGAGTTTCTCATAAAGTTTTCGAAGGTGCGTTAAGTCTACCAGGGTGCAGGACTATTTCGAATTCTACCAACCTACAACACGTGGCGGAACCTTCTGACCACGAAAGGGACATGGAGACTCACGGTGGCGGCGAGAATCTCGGTCTACGGGAGGAGAGCAAACTAGACCTGGCCCTTCCATTACCTCCTTCCGCTCCCTCTTCCCCCGCCACCCCTCCCTACCCCCTCCTCCTCTTTGCCTTTTGGTATGCGCATAGTTTCCTATCTACGAAAACTTTACACTAGATAATCTAATATAACCATTATCAAACAACGTCACAGCAAAGAATAATTTCATAACGATAAGAATTAATCCCAGCAAAATAATTCGACGTTCAACCTAGAAAATTATCGGTCGTTGCCGTTTGTTTGTGGAGGTTTTTAACTTACTTCTGTATACTATGACGTCATTCGTTTCAGTCACTTTATTTTGCGGTTAAGGAATGTTATATCATTTTGTGGGAAATTTTGTGTTGAATTATTGGGAATTTCAATTGCATGTTGCGCACGGATCTCCTCATAACTGAGCCTAGAGTTGACTCCATCATGCTCCAATCCGGTTAAAGCGGTTTGACAAGGTTTAACGACTGACATCTGATGATAATAACCTGGATTGTTCTAGAAGTTTTGGTTTTAAAGAAGTTTTGGTCTTCAAGACCGCGGTGGTTGCTTAACCCTGGCGGTCGATCCAAGCCGAGGAGTTTGTGCGTTACAATTTCGTGGTTTGATATTAGGTAAGTGTTAAATAGTGAATCATTTTGTGGAAAAACTATGTGTAGAATATGGACATACGTAAAGACGGTGAAAATCAGTTTTATTGTAACCGATAATACGCGTAATGTTCACCGAAACCTAAAAAAATGTAGAGTTTATATAAATAAAAATATCTCATATACTATTAAGATAAATTCCAATTTTATACAATACTAGCTGACCCGGCAGACGTTGCTTCGATAAGCTTACCCAGTTTAGGAGTCCATTGTGAACAAACACACAAACAGACACGGAATTTACAGACTCAAAAAGTCATGGAATTTAAATATGATTTTTTTTTCAATTTTAAACTTTGACTTTTTTTAAAGGACAAGTGGTTCGGTATAGCAAGGTTTAAACGGCATTCTTTAAATTAACATTTATTTATTCGTGAAACGATTTAAATAAATATTATGTATTAAGCTTAACACAATACTTATCTATTGTATAAAAACCGCATTCAAATCGGATCAGTAACCTATTTTTTTTCTCAAGTTCCTATCTGCCTTTATACCAAGTTTCATCGAAATTGGTTCAGTAGTTTAGAAGCGATAAGGTAACATAGTTACATTCGCATTTATAATAAGGATAAATGCGTTGTACAGGTTTACTTTACCACGTGTATATATAAAGCCGATGGATACCAAATTGTTCCCTCAAAGGACATTTGTGGAGGTCTACACGTGGCCTTATTATTACAGTACAATCGACGATACATGAATCGCAAAGTCTCTCGTTATGGCGGAACATGTCATTGTGGCAACCTTATTAAGGATTAAATTGAGAAAATTCATTTTCTTGTCAAAACTGAAATATTTCACATACTAGATCTAACTATAGAATTTTGCCAATATCTTATACACATTTTATATTCAATTATTACTTTTGAAGTCTTCCCCTGTCATAGTTCACTTAATACATAAAAACTATTTAAAAAAAAATCGTTCTATTTTCTGCAATTTGTAATTTTCTTCTTTTTATAATGTGTACTTGCTTCCGTCCGCAGTTTCGCCACGTTGTAGGTTGATAAAAACAGCCGTGACGTATGACACGCGTGTGCATTGATCATTTCATACTTGGCTTTCTTACGCGCTCCTCGGATCGCGGGTCTTATGACCAACGTAGCATACAATCGTAACGTAATAATCATAATATGATTCATGCAATTGATTCAACCACTACAATATTCATATTCTTTATGATTGAGTATTGTTACGTTGTTAGATATTTATAGCAGTAATAGCCTAAAGGTTTAAACTTTGGTCTCTCGAACGGGAGGTCCTGCTATCAAACCCTGCCTCTAATTATCAAAAAGTTGCGTGTTACAAGTTCATTATCACTGGTTACGATAAATATTGTTACGGACCCTGCACACCTGTTTTGTAAGTTCTCGAAGGTGTGTGAAGTCTAGCTATCCACAATTGGCAGGCTTGGTGGCCTATTCCCCTCACATTGTGAGAGGAAGTCCCAGTCCAGTTATGGGTTGCCATGATGAATTTTAGTATATTTTTGTATGTGGTTTCGTATTTAAATGTATTAGAATGTTTAGTCTTGAGTCATCTTATCTATTAAAAGCTTCGATGTAACGATCGGAATGAGAAGGAACATGCCGTGTAAATATGGGTCGACTGGTGGTCACCACACTGTGGGTTTAAGGAGAAATATTTTGGGCTGCTTGGGATTTTTTGTTAGTTAAATAACAAAGTATTATGTATTATCATACATTTGTTCATTATACATTCATATTCTTTTGTCCTGTGCTGATATGAACCGAGAAGAAATATTCGTCTTTCACTTGTTTGTATTCAGTCAAACTCTGTACCTTCAGAGGCACGATTTGTGTTGCAGGGTAATTGTTTTGTTTGTATGTGTGGCCGCATACCGCTGAAAACTGCAAAGACCAGGTATGGGACCTTAAGTCCCATACGAGAAGAGCCTAACAATGGGCACCGCGCTAGGAGGACCCCGGTTGCGTTCCTTTGGAGATCCCGGAGTCCTCCGTGTAGCGCTGAGGAAGGCCTCCGAGGAATTTTAGTTCGGTACACATCCCACATAACTCGGAGAGTCGCTCCCACGACAAAGGGTACCTTTTGAAGGTTTCCCCCTCGATACATAAAAGGGTGTTTTGTAACTAGCAGATTACTTCAGTTCCTACATGGAGTGAAACCGTTTTTTTTTAATTTCTAAGTTACCAAGATAATTAAACATCTGTTTCTTCTCACTCAGAAACTCAGAAAAGTGTTTTTTTTATTCGTTTACGATATTTTTTCCTTTACGTTGTTATACACAAAAATATTCTATTTAATTGTTTACATGTATTGTTTTGTTTTTGCCAACTGTTAAACTCTGGCGTCCTTTGGTGAATGTATGGCCTTGATCAATTTTCGAAGGTACTTCCTTAAAGATTTCAATCAACGAATCCCGCATCTCGAATTACGTATTTTAAAACGTTTTATATTCCATGAATAATTATTTGACAGGCCGCTTGGTGTAGTTGTTAGTGAACCTGACTGCTACACCGAAGGTCGTGGGTTCGATTCCCACCCAGGTCAAACTTTTCTGTGACCAGCAGGAATGTTTGTTCTGTGTGTCTGGGTGTGATTATCTACATATATAGGCATATATTTAAAAATATATATGTATGTTTATCAATTATCTGATCACCATAGTACAAGCTAACACTTAATTTGGGGTTAGATGGCCGTGTGTGAGTTGTCCTGAGATATTTGTTATATCCTGAGATATTTATTATTATATGCGTGTTTATACCTACACTATTAATATTAAATCTGATTATTTTTACGTCTATTTACCTGAGAATCTTTTGGTTTCTTACAGCATTTGCTAAAGCTGACCATTTTTTGCTGTATATCAATTATGCCGTGTTACTTTTTTTGCAATAATACAAAATAAAAGAGAGAGTAATATTTTTTTTTGCGAAATAAACAAATTTTGCATAGCTTCCCTTCTTTCTTTGTTTGTTTCGTTTTTTCCCTTTCTTTTCTACATTTTCTTCTTTTCCTTTGGTGGGATTTCTTATGTCTTTAATTATTTACGTTCATTTTTATTGTTTTCGCTCTTCCCTATCTTTTCTTTCATTTACTTCTTTTCTTTTTTTTCCTTTTCTTTCCTTCTCTCGTTGTCCTAAAAATATCTCCTGAATGGCCACCGTCATTCAGTTCGCGTGAACTCAACCGAGCACCGTGAACAGGTAATGAATAACAATACGTAGACTCCGAGTGCTGCCGCCGTCACTCCATCTCTGTTTAATGTGTGCCATTGGCTTTATAACACACTTACTGATTTTCTAATGAAACCTTTGTTCTTAAATAAATATATTTTATTTCTTTTCCTTCCTTATCTACTTCTTTCTTTTCTTCCTTTCATCGGAAATCCGATTATCTTTTCCATCTTTTCTTTTATTTTTTTCTGTTCCCTCCTATCTCTTTTTTCTTCTCTCACTGTCCTAAAACTACATCAAGAATGGCCACCGTCATTCTGTTCTCGTGAAGTCAACCAAGCGCCGCGAACAGGTAATGAATAACAATACGTAGGCGCTGAGTACCGCCGCCGTGCACTGCTGCCGTTACTCCATCTGTGTTAATGTGTGCCATCGGCTTTATAACACACTAACACTCATTTTACAAGTAGATCTGTTTGAATTAATATATTTTATTTAGATTGTTTTTTTATTCTTCTGTTCCTTCTTCTTTTCTTTCTTCCTGTTCATCCTTTTAAAGGACATTTTCTGTATCCTTCTCTGTCTTATATCGTTTGCGCCTGTTATAATGTTATACTATAATACTTGCAATTCTTGTAATATATAATTCTGTGTTAGTAATCGGATTTTAGAACATAACACCGTCTATTGCAAAAATTTTATATTTGGTTTTGGTTTAAGGAACTATTAACCAAAGAGAAGAATAAGGTGCACCCGTAAGGGAAATGTTTGGGAAATATTGGAAGCCAGTGAACAGTATCTGTGTTACATATCACTGAGAAACGGAGATAAAAGGAGTAAACCAAAAAAATCATAGCATTATATTTTTAAATTAGTTTTAATTTACTCTCCACGGCCTCATAGGATATTTCTAGTTAAAACTAACCAATTATATTCAAAAACACGTTTATAGTGTCTGTTATATTAATCGTTAGTTGTTGTAAGTATTTCAATGCATACGCATCAGCTGACGACTAGCGGAAGTGAGACGTCGTTCATACGACCAGGTGTGGATATTGTAAGAAAGGGCAAGCGATTCTTTTGTATCAATAATCTTGTTTGCTTTTATATCTAAGTCTGCTATAACACTCAGAGTCGTTTAATGATAATTTAAATTACTCCTTAATATACAATATGAATAAGTGTGTTCATAGCTCAGCGGCTTGTGTCAATTGTAGGTTGTCGAGTTAACAGCGAGCGCGGTCGGTAGGGTGACTGCTAGTGGCAAAAATTTCAAGAGCTTTTCCGTGCCTCCGAGGGCACGTTAAGCTCCAGGGCACGTACATCCAGGTAAAGATAGCGGCATTGCATCGGGTGGCATAAAAACTTCCGACATTGCCCACTAACCATCAATCCGCATTGCAGCGTGGTGGAGCATGCCCTAGGCTTCCTCACTATGAGGCGAGACCCGTGCTCAGTAAGGCCTATTAACGGGTTGAATCCAATGTAAATGTAACATTGATCATACAGTCTCATAAATATATCCGACTTCTATATAAGGATGTGAACGTGAATTTCCATAACATTTCATACTGAAAAGATTGATACTATTTGTCATGCACACATTTACATTTTACACGAATGTGGTCTCGATTGAATAGTTAGTAGTAATAAATAGTAGTACCATATCACGCTAGAGAGACACTCATTTAAAAATGAATGACTTAATTAATATACCGTACTTGTACCGTAGGTTCATGTAATTTTAAGCGACATCTAACGGATGGTTTTGGAGTTATTAGTTTTTTTCTTAATATTCGTTATTAACTTTTTTTTGGGTGTTCCGATTTTTTTCATTCTTGTCGGATAATTGCATGTAATTTTGAGCGACATCTGACGAGTACTTTTTGAGTTATCTTGAATAATGCGTATTTAACTGGGTGCAACTACGTTGATAGTTTCTTTGTGTTACTTGTCGGAGGCATTTGAAGTCGGATTTTTTTTCAATGATATAAATGATTATTGGTATATTGGCTAAGGATTTCTCTGGTTCAATTTTAGATTTGATTATATCAATAGTTTGACATTAAATCATCAAATGAGGCAAAGTTATTTTCGTCAACAACGATAAAAAAAACTTTGATACTGGTTGAATTAAGAAAAACAACGCATCACAGCATTCGAAATTCGAATTGTCGTTGCCGCGCTCCGAGCGCGGGTTGGCATCGCACGAGCTACGGAAGCGAGCGGTGCTCCGCGGCCTTGCCGAGTGCGCCGAAGGTGAAAGTCTCCGACAATTACTGAACCTCGACTGTCCTCGACCCGTCAGCCCGCCATCCTCCGCCCGGTCTGCTTCCAACACTCGCGAATAACGGTCTTCACCAACATCGGCACGTTTCGGCTTTTCGTGCTTCGCTAGACTTCGGCTCTCATTATAGTTCTATGAGGTAAGGTGTTACGTCACGCATGCTTTCATGTCATTAACTCAATATACTGTTAAACATCATTCGCTGTGTCTTATTCAGTACGAAATCTATTCTCTTTAGGTACTGTTTTATTTTATTATTTTCAGTGTTAATTAAAACATTTGTGGTTAACACCGGGGTTTGATACGTTTCCCTATGGAGCCACTTGTACCTCATAGCAATACCAAAGCCATATTAATAGCATTCAAAAACTATCGAACCGTATTTGACAAAACAAATGTCGTGTTCCTTAATATAATAAATTCAATTGTATACTAGATAACATTCATTAAAAATATAAAGAGACAAGGTTTAATAATAGATCCATAATACAAAGAAACACACAAAATTTCGTAACTGTATTGTTAACCGTTGAGGAATTTCCTTGTCTGGAACCAATCCTGAACGTAGTATCAGGTCATGCTTGTCATAAAAATGCATTGTCATCAGGGTGAGAACTTTATGCAAAATTTCCGCTCCGTAGTGTAAGAGGAAGGTAATCTAATTAAGCTTGCAAGATTAGACCCGTAACAAACAAATATACTAACATACTAATATACAAACATACACTGCAAGTTAAATTAAAGCTTGTATAAAGAGTACATGTAAATTCAAAACATTTTGCCTTGCTGCACAAAAGATCTTTCGAAAACAAGTCATGTTTTTTACAAATTGCAGTTTATTGGACTCTAGTAGAAGTGTCTTGTATGAAAAGTGATTATCACATTCATAAGAACACTTCATGATAGGAGTTGAGATAAGCCGTATGAGCACGAGGGGCCATGCACAACGGCGTAGCAACCGCTATCTTGAGTTGCACTTCCGCAAACAACGACAAACGTCAATTGATCGACGCACGGGAGTGACATTTACCGTGACAGTTGGCAGCATTTAAACAGAATTTTGTGAAATTAATTCCAAGGTAAAAGTCCGCGTCTTTCATTAAAGATAGAAAGAAAAATATTCGTTTCCATTAAAGATAGTGGCAACAGGCGGAAATTAAAAAAAAAATCGTTTGTTATCTTTAAATATACAACTAACAGCTATTCTTGATCTTTGCATATTTTTTTAATAAATGAGTTAATTAAAAACGGATTTAAATAAGTAAACATACACGAATGCCTACAAATTAGTTTAATTCATGAATCTTTACAAAATCTCTTTCCAAAATTCAAAACCAAGCGGCAAATGTCATAACAATCTGTTGCCGGCAATGATATTGTGGTTGCCGGTGTCTGCTGTCAAATACGGTTCTTGCGTTTTGCGGCGTCGCATATTTACGCTGTCGCATGCCGTCAGATATGTCGCTCGAAGCATCCAGCGGTATTGTACCTTTAATTTTATCTCACAAACTTACAAGGGAGGTAAAGTGCAATATTTTGCACTCGTGTAATTGCACACAAGAGATAGATGGCAATTATCTGTTTCTTAGAAAGTTTGTTATAGTTTTTATAGATAATCGGTGCTTACACTTCAAAGTTTGTTTTTGTAGTAATAGATTATTTCAATTGTTTTGCTCGGGCCTGGCCAGCACATTACATCTAATGAGATTTATTTGCCTTACTAATATTAAAATTTGAAATTTTGTTAAGGTAATTGGATATTTGGATGTCTGTAATTCCTTCACGTGATAACCTTTGAACGGATTTTGATAAGAATTGGTATACAGGTAGACTACATAGAATAGATTTTACCCTGGTTGTAGGTTCCCCTGGAACGATGTGGATATCTCGTAGGTAAATCTACGAGTATATGTATGGATGCTCGTGTTTCCTTCACGCGCTAACTGAAAATGGATTATGAAGCACACACATAGTCCAGGTAGATATTATTTAGGAAAACACATAGGCTACTTTTTATGAACACATACGCGGGCGAAGCCGCGTGCAGAAGCTAGTAACCCATAAAGTTAAGTACAGTTACTCAGCTCGTACGTGGTTTTACCCATTGTGTATCACAAGAGACACAAAGCCATGAGTTAGCTTATTTGTTGAGTTCAATAATGGGCAGCTTATTCAACTTTTGATAGCTTTTAACATTCGCATTGAACTTTAGCCTTTCATCACTATTCGCTTTGTTGTAACCGTATCAGAAGACAAAGTCATTAAACGGGAATATTCTTTTTGATGGGAAACATTTATATCGGTGCGACTCGCCGTCACGGCAAGCGACGTAGTGTTTTTTATAATAAATTTTGTCTTTTATGAACTTAGTTTCAACTCTTGAATAGCCCACTATTAAGCACGGGTCTCTAATTATGAGGGTGTTACAATTGATAGTGCTTAGCGCATACCCCACCACATTGGTCCAGTGATTTAAAGAATATAAATATTTATTAAATAAGCAGTCATATTTTTCTTGAAAATAATATTATTGTCTTACTTATATTTAATTTTGCTATATTTATTTCCAGTCATAATCATTTCAATGTTTTTCTTCCGCCAGGCGTTCTGGACGGTTCTAAATTGTTTGTACATATATATATATTTCTTTAATAGTAATAAAAATACTTTACATATAAGCTGCATATATTATGTGTATATGTACATATCAGATATGCTAAAATAATCACCGACATCTCTATCTGAACACGATGAGTGGTTTAATAAAATGCATGAGCGTGTAAGCTTGCTATACCAGCTTCACAAAAAAAAACTTAGTACTATTTTTGTACTATTAGTTTTAGTACAATAATACAAAACTAATGAGACATAAAACTTGCCACTCAGTTGTAACCTCAGATATAATCGAAGTAAGCTTTTATCTCATTGAATTCCCAAAATAATACAAGTAGTTTGCGACTACGTTTATAGTGTGCGTTAAAGGTTTTGTTAAAGTACATGTCGATATATACAGCACAGGTAATATAAACGTAAGCAAATATTTTGAATAAAAGTCATTCCACTTCTCACTTCTCAGCGCTTCTCACGGGAGTACGACGAGCCAATATTGTAACAGAAAATAGAAATTCTTGAAATTCGTACCTGCAGATGCATTTCTAAATGTTTGCACTTCCGTACCGCTATACAGATAAAATACTATTGAGTTAATATGAAACTGGCTATATTTCAGATTTTAGTAATATTTAACTTGGTAATATTTAGTTTCGGCACGGTAAGCGAAATTCCATTGAATATTTTGCTTAATATAATCTGATATTTACTGATAAATGACTTATAATTTACTAGGTTTTTCTGGCGACTTCATCTTAGTGGTATATATACACCCTCCCCCCTTAAATAAGGGTGAACAGGAAGTGGTGAAGAGACGGGAGATAAGGAGTAAAGAGGAGTGTTCACTTCCATCTGCGAACAATTCTGTTCCTTCTCTCTCTTCGTTATTCTCTTAACTTAAAACCCCTTCAACTCCATCTCTCTCTCTTCACCTCATCTCATCTCTCCATTATCCCTGTTCACCCCCAACAATCAACACCCAATCCACAAAACAAAATGTTATGCTTATCTTCAATTCGATTTCGAAGATCCTTCATCCCCTATTTCAACACGTTCAATCCTTTTTTCTCCAAAGCAGTCTATACTTTTACTGGAACTTCATCCTCAAAAACCTTTCGAAACAACCTAGGTTCTAAAGGAAACGCCGTATTCTATACAACTTTGACCCTCGTCAAAGAACGACGCTACATAAATGCCAAATGTTTTGTTATTAATGTTTTACGTCATCATTAATGGGTTTTTACAAAACAAATAATACCTGAACTCATAGATTTTGTGTAATATAATTAACTAGCTTCTGCCCGCGAATTCTTCCGCGTCGTAGTTACTTTGGGCCAGCGCTAATTTTAACCCGCGACTTCGTTTCAGTCATACGTGATTTTTGCGAAACTTTAACTGTTTACGTAGCGCACGCAGCGGAAGCTATCAATAAGAAATAAATCCCCCGATTTTGAAACATTCTTCATTGGCGCTCCGCCCCTATTGGTCTTAGCGTGATGATATTGTACAACCCTCCTTGATAAATGAGCTATCTAACACTGAAAGAATTTTTCAAATCGGACCAGTAGTTCCTGAGATCAGCGAGTTCAAGCAAACAAACAAACTCTTCAACTTTATAATATTAATATAGATATGCAAAATAATCTAAGAATTAAATAAACGCGTTTTTGCGCTATATTGCATGTAACGCGCAAATCAGTAATGTATCGAATGATACACACTGTAAGCCGCAACAAAGTTATAGGTCTAAATCGGCCTGAAATTCTTCTCGAAAAGGACAGCACCGCCGCGTCGCTTTCCCGCTCGACTTAGCGAGAACACTTCCATGCCCCCAGATGCCCACAAAATTATTATTAAAAACTAATATTTTTAGAGCTACCAAGAATAGTTATTATCTATAATAATATATAAATTAAATTAAATATATATATATATATATATATATATTTAATTTAATTTATATATTATTATA
>DWJZ01007081.1:0-12429 GCA_018249125.1 Asbolis capucinus
ACTAACGCGGTCAAATCTGTACATTCAAAATTTTTTGAAAATATTAATGCAGGGAAGCTTTGTTATCTATATAGAGAACAAAACTTTTTTTTTGGATTTACTGTCTGTCTGTTGGAGCTTCACGCAAAAACCACTAGACCGATTTAGATGAAACTTGGTATAATCGAAGTTTAGAACCCGAGAATGGTTATAGCATATGTTTTATCCCAGTAAATGGCTTAGTTTCCACAGGATAACAGGTTATAATTAGTATGGTAACTCCAAAAGCAATGGACCAATTTAAATGAAATTTAGCATGTTTGTGGCTTATATAAGGACCATGGATATAGGATACTTTTTATCCCAGAAAACTGCTTTGTTCCCCAGTGATAATAGATTAAAATTAGTATGGCAACTTTGAAACCGCTGGTTAACTCTTCTTTCGAAGCCGAAGCGAGGGTAATTTCTGTTACTTCATAAAGGTATTTGTATAACGGATTCTTTTGATTTTGTTTGCAAATACCCACGGAAATATGTTGTTCGCTTTCATGCATCTTGGAGTCGTTGTTTTATATTTAACATTTTAAACTGTAACGGTTTCTTATAATTTAGGATTATTGCCCGTGGGTGTATTTAGAAATTGGGAATAAAATCGTTTAAAAATGTAGTTACGGTTTGACTCTAGCCGATAAAAGTGCAAGTAACTCTTTCTGCATGTCTATTACGTTTCCACGACTAAACCACTGAACTAGACTAGAACTTGAGAGTGCGAAGGCTCCTTGTTGAATATAAAACTATGAAAATAAATAAAAACAATGAAACTTTGTATTCATGCATTCCTTAAAGAACACAATACGGCTAAATATTTAGGTTATATGTATAATATGATGGTTTTGACTGTCCAATTTTATCCACTGGTGCACTCGTGAGCTGAATAAAATGGATTATACAGCAAGATAAAAGTTTGAAGTGATTTAAAATTAAAAAAACGGAGTCTAACAGGCCACAGATTTGGAGCGAACTTTGGCAAAATATTTAGCTCGCAAAACATATAGGATACTGTTCTTCATTAACCACGTCATATGTTGATACACTGGCATGTAGAGCATTGTGTATGCTCCCAGTACTTAGAAAGCATACAAAAACGACTACAGTCCTGTATTCTCCTCTATACTTGTAAACAATTATTCTGTGAAAATGTTAATCATATTGGTGTAAATTTTAAATGATGTAAACACACAGTCAATTATGAATTATTAAAAAGTGGTCACAGTTTGTTGTGGGTTAAACAGTCAAACAAATAGAATCTTTTAAATTCCATTTCATTATGAATATTTAAATATACATTCTTAGTGCCCCATTCCCTACATAAGGAACATTAAAATGGAATAAGTTGTCAGTTCAATTACAATGTACATGTCTTCGAGACAACCGTGAAAAAGCTATTGTTAAATTAGTGCGCTCTACCATCTAAGATCGCATCACTGCTTACTATTGACGGGATTGTGGTCAAACACCAATTATATTAAATGATAAAAAAATCATAAAGACGTATAAAGTAAGAGAACATCAAGGACCCGAAATGTTTCTATATAATATGCACTCTATAAATTGCTTTTTTATACTAATACCTTTTTTGCCAAGTAGATTAATGCTTGTCTAATTTTTGCTTCACTGCTTTCTGTTATAAATTACTTTAATTTTATTCTGATGTTGCTTGTGAATATACATAAGTACCATTGTACACACAAGGACATTAATGGCGAACACAGGGTCGTTAATAGTTACTCAGTACAGTTTTTGTATAAATATTGTGTACTAAGGAGTTCTTTAAGTAACTGTTAACGATTCTGCGTGCGGCAGATACTATGTTTGTATTATCTTGCACTAATTCTCCTTTATTTCGCAAATACTAATGCTGTTCATGCATTTTTAAACTTTCATACTTTTGTCATTAATTTTTTTTATGATTACTTTCATTTGGTAGTGAGGTTTCCCTGTACTTTAGATTTATTTTAAGTTTTATTACATGTCACTGTTGAGTTTATATAGAATATCCAGGCCTGCACCGATACAAATATATCAGCCAGTGGTGCAGAAAGTAAAAAAATTGAATGATTCAACTATTAGTTTACTACTAAATTATATCTAAAAACATTCAGATTATTAGATTCCAAAGTCACGTTGCACAATGAAATATTGTTGATCGATAAAAAGTGTTGGGAGACTTAATAACCATTGATCTGCCAAACGTTGTCATAATGAACATAGTTGCATCATTGAATGTTAACATTTTATTTTCTGCCCACACAAATAGGTGAAACGCCGCACCATTGTCAAATTTGCGGCAAGAAGTATACTAGGAGGGAGCATTTAGTGAACCATATGAGGTCACATACAAACGATACCCCGTTCCGCTGCGAATTGTGCGGAAAGTCTTTCACGAGAAAGGAACACTTCACCAATCACATGTTGTGGCATACGGGTTAGTATTGCTTTCATTTTGTACACCGTTCCATGCATTGGAAAGCTGAACATTGGTGTTGGTTTGCTTGTATTACTAATACATATAAATATCTGTATCAATATAGACAACGTAAAATTAGATATAATGACATTGTAATCGAAGATATTTTTGAATGTTACTTTACTGTAAGTTTTATTTGAATTTCAATGACATTGTATCTAATTATATCGACGTTTGTGCGACAAATTATAAAATGGTTTGCAATTTAATGATAATAAAAACTAGTCTTCTATTTCATACATACAAATTAATCAGGGATGATTATTTATTGAATTTATTTCAGTACATCTGGTGCTCGAATTGGTCTTGGATTTTCGATTCGTATGATTATTTTATTTTGCTTAGCTTTTGTTTTAAATAATATTGTTTTTTTTTATGGAGTTAAGATATTGCACATTTTATGATATGAGAATAACGAAATACTTATTCATGTAGTGCATGTTGTGCTTTTTCTAGTTTTTTCATCAATGATGCTTAAGACATGTTTCTTATGTCATGGAACTAAAAAAAGAATTATACGATATCGATGTGGCAGTCAATCTGAAGCCAGTATTATTGCAAAACCTTGAGGAGAAAATGAAATTATTAGTTACAGCAATTTCAGCGAACTTTGCGAATTAGAGTTAGACTCAAAAATGTCATCAAGGATCAAGCGCCCCATATGCAATTGCGGTGTGGCCCGCACAGACTTCATTTTCACAACACAACTTGGCATTTCTTATTATCCTCTCGACGAAACCTGAGATTTTTCCCGCACCTATATCCTTATAACATTTGTAACCTACATATAAAAAAGGTCGCCCGTTAACATCTTAAGTTTTAAATAAACATATTTTAAATTAAAATTGCGGTTATACTTTTTATAGTAAATGCAAAATACGCCATAACGTCATATTAGATCAAACGTGATTAAGAAACGAGTGGCGCTACCATTTCGTAGATACCATTTCATAAATTAAAGTATATACTAACATGTAGTGTGAACACAAAATAGTGACGTCCTTCGAAAGACGCATTTAGAGCCAAATCTAAATTTTTAATGGTTAATAATTCCTTCAAAATAATAAATTAAAACAGAAATATTTTCACAATAGAAACTTCTTGCCTAATTAGGATATCATCTATTGCAGGTGAAACGCCACACCGATGCGACTTCTGTTCGAAGACGTTTACCCGCAAGGAGCACCTGTTGAACCACGTACGTCAGCACACGGGCGAGTCTCCGCACCGGTGCAACTTCTGCTCCAAGTCGTTCACGCGACGCGAGCACCTGGTGAACCACGTGAGGCAGCACACCGGCGAGACGCCTTTCCAGTGCGGTTACTGTCCGAAGGCCTTCACTAGGAAGGATCATTTGGGTGAGTGGTGTTTGGGTTTTATTGGGTATGAGTGAGCTGAGTAGCTTCAACACACGGGCGAGTCGCCGCACCAGGGCAACTTCTGCTCCAAGTCGTTCACACGGCGCGAGCACCTGGTGAATCACGTGCGTGAGCACACCGGCGAGATTTCCTTCCACTCCTAGACTAGATAATTTGGTTGATTGTTGTTTGGGTTAAGTTTGTATCGATATCAGCTGACAAACGAGCAGATGATTTACCTGATGGTAAATAATTATCTTTGCCGTCGGATTTCAGTAACAACAAAGGGATCATCATTCAAATATAGATAGCGCAATTTATGGGAGGAGGTTTTTACGATGCTTTCCACGGATCCCTCCCGGCCGTTTCAGTCATATAGCAGAGGACTCTAGCATGAATAGTTTTTCGGGATATACTGAGAAATAATAATGCTCTCTAATAAAATTAACAAGTATTACCCATGACTGTAGCCTTTACTCAACCAATAAATTATTACAACTCTTTCCAGTGAACCACGTACGTCAGCACACGGGCGAGTCGCCGCACAAGTGTTCGTTCTGCACGAAGTCGTTCACGCGCAAAGAGCACTTGACCAATCACGTGCGGCAGCACACTGGCGAGTCTCCGCACCGGTGTACCTACTGCGCCAAGTCCTTCACTAGGAAGGAGCATCTCACTAATCATATCAGGTAGCGTACCTACTCACATTCAAATTGATACAGTTTGTCTGCACTGTCTCTAAAGAAATCTCTTTTAGCTTTTAGCGTCTACTGAGAAACCTAACGAAATTATATATTTGTTGCAAACTAAATGTTTTTTTGTACTTGTCATTCCATTAACTTTGAAAGAATAGATTGACGAGAACGTTAAAAGAAAAATGATTTCTCTAGAGGCTCGTCTCATCGCCTACATAAACCTACTATATATCCCCGTATATAGGGCAAACTGTTTTACGGTTTTTTTTTTACTGTTTGTTAGGGCAAACCGCGTACCATGTAACGAAATAGTATGTTATGCTGCAAGTTTTATTTTTCAATAACGTTTCCTTTTCGCTTAAACGATTTTTTATTGGTAACAGAATAGGTTAGATGATACACTTTACACGTTGTATAGCTCGTTCTTCTCATCTTGACTAAACTTGTATATAAACATCACTGGATACTTGTTATCGCGGTTTCCTTATACACCATTAGATCAAACGTTTAACACACCCAAGTTATTAAACTTGGGTCGTAATTACTTTTTAATATGACGTAATGAACCGGAGATTTCTAAATTAACTTATAAAAACATATTATTAAACTCTGTGTTATCATAAACAACCTCGACAATTCACTCACAAAGTATACTTGGGACGATGGGCGTATCCAGCTTTTGATCCAGAGGGGAGCAACCTAGATATTTTCTGGATTTATTGTAATATGTAGTTTTTCGACAAGTATAGGATTTTTGGTAAGTTGAACCAATTGTTAACAAGCTATGTCAAGATGAGGAAAACGGGACGTGCGCACTACAATTATTTTCGCATTAACATACATTAGTAATTTCACTATGCTGCATATTCATTTTAATGTTTTATAATTTGTATTGCATGTATTATTGTTTAAAATTTATTTAATAAAGTTATTTTAATATAATTAATTTAAATTGCGTAGGAGTAAATTAAAATATTTCAATGTTGCAATAACTCTACAATGCTGTGCTACAATGAATCTGGATAGAAAATAAGTTTTAAAAATTGTAGATTGTTCACACAAGTTCTATGTATATCTATTCGTTCTACAGTTCGCATGTTAATTGCATATTATTTCGCATACTTCGCGGTTAAGGTAAGATCGCAGAAATTTTCTTACAAAAAATGGGCCGACCCTATTAAAAACGTGCGGCATTTGTGTGACGTTTCACTAAACTATCTGTAGCACAGCATTGTGCATTCCGATTTGGGTGATAATCCAAGCAATATTCCCTTATCCTAAATTGCAACATGCGAAATTAGAATTAATATAAATAAGAGCACGGTTCAAATCGGAATGTACTTTTGTTGTTGCGCAGACAGCACACGGGCGAAACGCCGCACAAGTGTACGTTCTGCCCGCGCGCGTTCTCGCGGAAGGTGCACCTCAACAACCACGTGCGACAGCACACCGGCGACACGCCGCACGCGTGCACCTTCTGCGCTAAAAGCTTCACGCGTAAGGAGCATCTCGTCAACCATGTGAGGTACGTAATGTTGTTGCAGGCAGCACACGGGGGAGACGCCGCACGCGTGCACCTTCTGCACAAAAAAATTCACGCGCAAGGAGCACCTCGTCAACCATGTGAGGTACGTAATGTTGATGCAGGCAGCACACGTGTGAGACGCCGCACGCGTGCACCTTCTGCGCAAAAAGCTTCACGTGCAAGAAGCACCTCGTCAACCATGTGAGATACGTAATGTTGTTGCAGGCAGCACACGGGGGAGACACCGCACGCGTGCACCTTCTGCACAAAAAGCTTCACGCGCAAGGAGCACCTCGTCAATCATGTGAGGTATGTAATGTTGCAGGCAGCACGCGTGGGAGTCGCTACATGCCTGCAACTTCTGCGCAAAAAGCTTCTCGCGCACGGAGCACCTCTATGTGAGGTACGTAATGTTGCAGGCAGCACAAGGGGGAAACGCCACACGCGTGCACCAAATTGCAAAATGTATTTTGCAACTAGTCTTACGCAAGGACCACTTCCTCAATCACGTGAAATTAATTCTGTTTCTGACTGGTTATACACCGCATGCGAGCAACAGGAATCTCACACAACTACCACCTTTGTCTAGGAGACACCGATAGACTAGATATTTCCATGGACGCATCACCTCTGAAACCCTACTTCAGTAATAAAAATAATGTAAAAAAATCACACAAAAGTTTCAAAAAATGATAGATTAATCTTTCTTCTTGAGGTCTTGTTCCGAAAATGAAATATTAAAGATAATTCTTGGCCTAAAGAATACGAATACAATACGATACGATAAAGAAGAATAACATTTCCACAATAATGCCTTAAGCGTATTCTCAAAGAGTGACACCAATATTAGCATATGAATTTACTTTATGAATTCCTGAACAATTAAAAATATTATTTATGACAAATTGTGTCCTTAATTTGATTATAAATTTATAAAATCACCTTATCATATGCTTGGTGCGTCTCACATAATTTTAATAATACAACGAAAGGTAAAAAGGTAAAGGTAAGAAGGTAAAAAGGAAAGCTTTTGTGCCAAAAGTTTTTTTAGGGATCGAGAATCTAATCAACAAAAGCTTTTAATTAGTTTTGCGAGTAAAGCTACTGGAAAAGGATTTCTTATTAAAAGGGTAAAAGATTTGAAACGTATTATTGACTTTCACTCGTTAATGGCCCACTAATGAGCATATGTGACCTCATCACTGAAAAAGCCTAGCGTCTCATGTTGCTCGGGTGCTGATTATCGGAGTGACGTGGCTTAGCCACTACGATGGCATTTGAAGCACGAATCTGCTCAACGTTTTCTGCCACTAGCCATCCACATTCCGACCGCTCTCGCTGTTGTTTAACTTAGTCTTATACTTAAGATCGATGCAAGTCACCGAGCTATAAATGCTACAATCAGTTATATTATTATATACATTATGTCATATTTTTTGTGAATCCGTCGTTTATAAACAGCCTCGTCACCTTAAAAAAGATGTTTTTAAAATAAGAAACTGATAGAACATCAAAAATTTTGTCAGAGGTTGCTAGGTAACGAATTATTGGTAAACATTCCAAATCTAATTTGCACAAAATATAAATAGTTTTTTTTGCCTTCGTCATGTTACATATCAGATTCAGTTGTACATATTGGCCAAGAATTTTCACAATAAGTTTGATATTTTTTCGCTATTACAAACAAACATATTAATCAGTTATTTTGTATTCAGGCAACACACGGGAGAAACACCGTTCAAGTGCACGTTCTGTACGAAGTCGTTCTCCCGCAAGGAACACCTGACGAATCACGTTCACCTCCACACCGGCGAGACGCCGCACAAGTGTCCTTTCTGTACCAAGACATTCTCGCGCAAGGAGCATCTCACAAACCATGTCAGGTAAATAAGATTACCATTATAAAATTAGTATCAGTTTAATAATCATTTGCGTTTTTAGCTGAAAGCTCTTAACGGAATACCCGCACTACTTATCCAATGAAAAGGGGAAAGGGAAGTTACAGCCCTAGTGGTTTTAGAGTTGCCATACTAATTTTAATCTATTTTCCTTCGGGAATAAAGCAATTTTGTGGGATAAATCATATCCTATAACCATTCTCGGATTTTAAACTACAACTATGCCAAGTTTCATCTAAATCTGCCCAGTGGCATTTGCGTGAATCTCGAACAGACAGACAATAAATCCCCAAAAAATTATTTTCTATATAAATACCAAACCCTCGATGCGGCATTTTTTTATAAATACTTAATGTACAGAATAGACCTTGTTACAGTTTTATTATTAGTATAGATTTACAAAGAAATTAGAAATTACCCAACTGTACTGTAAAATGTTTTTTTTTTATGATAACACGTTAAAGAAGCAAAGAACTGATATAATGAGACATGTATAATTTTTTTGGACATATTTTTGTTATAGGATACACACGGGTGAATCCCCTCACCGTTGCGAGTTCTGTCATAAGACGTTTACCCGCAAGGAGCATCTCACGAATCATATGAAACAACACACGGGCGACACGCCGCACGCCTGTAAGGTGTGCCTCAAGCCTTTCACTAGAAAAGAACATTTGAGTACTCATATGAGGTGAGTACGTTTGGGGCTTTACTTTTTTAGTTATTTTACAGGTTTAATGATTTTTCATGTTAACTCAGTAGCTGTCCTCGCTTTGCTTCTGCTGAGAAACGTAGACGGGGTTCTTACGGGGTTATATTGACAAACTAGGTGTCCCGGCCGACGTTGTCCTGTCTTAATTAAAAGATTTTGCCGGAATTTGCACCGGATTTATTTCTTGAATAAGCTACAAAATTGTTAATAATAATTTTACGCTGTGTAGATATGTACATGATTGAATAATAAAGATATCTTAACAACAACACGACTCAAATCGGATCTGTTATTTCTAGACACGGACTACACTTCTAAAAATCTGCGTTCTATTTTTTACTATAAACCCCCAGTAAAAGTTTCTTCATGGATGCATACTTTCATAGATTTGATAAATGAAATGAATGACATTATACTTTGTTTACTGTCAAATCAAATATTAATGGTGTGTTTAGAACTATTCTTATTGAGGTACTAATGGTAGCTTCGGAAGACTTTTTTAGAAATATATATGCAGCTTCATAAAAAGGAATAATTGTTAATATACTAAATATTACAAATAAATGTATAAATGCCAAACAATTCAATGAACATTCCACTGGTCTTTTTAAATTCCATAGTTTACCTTCTTCCTTCTAATTTGTGAACGAAGCCTATTTGACATAACGAAGTGTGTTATGTTTTGTATGGGTAAATCATATTTTAATAATAAACTTTTTTTATAAATAAATATCATATTTTATTAAATTTTACACTCCCCCAGACGATTACAAATCCAAAAACACAACAATCATTCAAATTCGTTCACCCGTTCTCGAGTGTAAGTGGTGTAACTATCACGCATTTCTTTTATATATATAGATATAATATATTTTTGTAATATAAACTAAACGTTAAAGTATTTTAGAAAGTTATTTTATTACATTATTCATCGTTTACAGATCGCACAGTTGCGGCGAGAGGCCGTTCAGTTGCGGCGAGTGCGGCAAATCGTTCCCGCTAAAGGGCAATCTGCTGTTCCACGAGAGATCGCACAACAAGCCGAGTAGTACCAGGCCTTTCCGATGTGATGTCTGTTCTAAAGATTTCATGTGTAAAGGTCAGTTAAACATTCATGTGACTAGTTTGCGCCAGTGGCTTCGTCCGCGTGGTAGTTACGTTGATGAAAAGTATGATATGTTGATCATGTTATTGTAGAAAATAATCTATGTGTTAAATTTTATTCAGATTCTTGCAGTTGTTTGCGTGAAGGAGTAAAAATATCGTCTATCCATCCTCACAACTTTCGCATTATATTAGTAGGATTAACAAACTACTGGTCACTTATGTAGTAGGCTTTTGTTCATTGCTCATTACTATCTACACTAATAATAAAACTAATAGGATAGAAGATACTGTAAATTAAATATTTTTAAAAAATTTTGATACAAGGAGGCTTTGCTATCGTTGTTATAGATACTTGGCATGATCGAAATTTAAAACCCTAGAATAAGAATAGGATAGGTTTTATCTCAGAAAACGCCATTGTTCCCGTAGGATAATAGGCTAAAATTAGTTTGGCATCTCTTACTCAACTGGTCTACTCTTCTTTCGAAGCGAAGCAAGGGCAATTTCTAGTATCTTATAAAACTGTCGCAGGTCACCTAGTATCGCATAGACGGACGCATGCGGAGGGGGGCGAAGCAGCGAGTACTGAGCCCGCGGCGGAGCCCGAAGACTGCGGCGACTGTAACAAGTGTGAGAAGGACGGTCCCGACAGACCGGAGCGGAAACACGATGTCCGGTACGAAATACATTTGAAAATGTATGCGTTAAAAAAAATGTTGCGAGTGAAAAAATTATTGTTTTTTTTTTGCAACATAAATTACACTTTTGTTGAAGTTGCGTTATTATAAACTTTCATTTCATTATAACAAAGTAAACTTTCATTCCCTTATAACAAAGTAACCACTCATTTCTTTAAAACAAAGTAACCATTCATTTCTTTGTAACAAAGTAACCGTTCTTTTCCTTATAACAAAATAACCTTTCATTTCTTTGTAACAAAGTAACCGTTCTTTTCCTTATAACAAAGTAACCTTTCATTTCCATACAACAAAATCTTGCCATCAATATACAAGAAATTGTTGAAGTTTAATCAACTTCAAAAAAAGGAGATGTTCTCAATTCGTGTTTGGTTAGTCATAACTTTTTTCTGACTCTCCTGCTTTTTCCTTGAAAAGGCGTCATACTTGAATTGAAGCGACATTTAAGTAACATTTTTTATTTATCCCTGAAAATATGTGCTTAATACTAAATGGATGGCATTCATCTATTTCACGATTTGTATTGATATTTTGTAGCTAATTATGAATTAATCATTCTCACGAACATGATAAGATGATAATAGTGTATGTTTTGTGAAATATTTATCAGTCTCAATTTTAATTATTTATTTTAAAACTGAATTTGCTTTACGAATATGTAAACTTCATTATTAATAATCTATTGACTATTTCACAGGGCATCGTCAGAAAACCGACCTTCGGAAAACAGTACAGCACCATCACAACAGACCAACACGGCTGTGATGCAAATCACTAGTCAAGTAAGTATACTTTGTCGTGCGATTGTCGTCAGCCTTGGCCAAAAGTGTGAAGCATCCCTGTGATATTTAAATTTCTAAAAAAGTTTTGTATTGAATGTTATAAAACAACTTGTTTTTGTTTAAAATAATCTTTTGTTTTAGTATAAAATCAATATTTTGTGGGCCCACCCTTTGCCGCTATCATGGCAGCTGTTCTTCTTGGCCTTCTCTATAGACTACAAGAGTTTTGCGTTGTACTTTAGTAATGGCATTTCATTCCTGGCAGAGGCGTCTTTTTAACTCTTCCTTCGTTTTTATTGTGTGGCACCGGACCTTACTTTTAAGAATTCCCCATAAATGTTCTACTTCATTAAGGTCGGGCGACTGTGCAGGCCATTCTAGGAGCTCTATCAAATTTTCACGAAACCTTGAAATCGTGTGAACTGATTTATGGCATGCTGTGTTATCTTGCTGGTATTTTATTCCTTCCATATTTGTGTCACCAAAAAGTATGGAAAATGAAGGCAATAAAGCTGATTTTAAAATATTCGTGTACTTTGGCCCTCACACACAAACATTTCACCGACTCCTGCATCGGACATGCAGCCCCAGATCATCACGCTGCCTCGGCCGTGTTTAACAGTAGGGACCACACACTCCGACTTAAATTCTTTCCTCACACGACGACGCAAGAGGTAGCACAAAGACCTAACAAAAACCAATAATGTAGAGCTTTACAAATCGTGACTAAACAATATTATAACTTTTTACATTTTAATAAAACTTACTTATCCGTTTGGACATTCATACTATTTAACTTACCTCAAAGTTTGATTCGTCTGACCACACAATATTTGGAACAGCCTTTCCGGTGTAATGTTGGCACTTTAAGGCCCGTGCATAGCGAGCCTTTTTATTATCCTCAGAGAGCTATGGCTTCTTCCTTGCTATACACCTTTTGAGGCCAGCTTCCTGAAGTCTTCGACGAGTCCTCCTGACAGAAATAACTTTGTTACTTTCTGCTGACAATTCAGCAGCGAGCTCAGAAGAGTTTTTTTTCCTATTTTTTAAGGACTCTCACTAATTTCCGATTCTCACGATTACTGGTTGATACGTTTGCGCCTAGTTCTGGGCCTATCCTCGTGCGTACTGGTAGTGGTGAATCGCTC
>DWJZ01007082.1:0-12427 GCA_018249125.1 Asbolis capucinus
ATATATAATTATGAATAATGTAACCAGCAACGTAATTAATTGTTTATCTAATAAATATAATTATATAATTGAATGTAAAATATCATCACCTTGTAAGTATTTTTATACATTTTGAGTTATCAAATGTTATGTGGTGTCAAATATTTTGTATACATTTTGAGATATAGTATATTTAATCAGTCTCTATTATAAATGATAATTTAGTTATTCTTTTGTTTTTAACCTTTAAATTACTATTCTTCAATGCGACTCTGAGTAGGTGTGGAACAAATTGTACCCACTAGTGATGTACCTAACGCATGACTGTTTCTGAACCAGGTAGGTTCAAAGAACGGATATTATATTCAGTGGTGAGGCGGTAGCCCCGTAGACAGTGACAGCGTTACATACGAAGCAAGGGGTACCAAGTTCAATTCCCATTTGCAGATTTAAGTCTCAGAATAATCTTTACTTAAAATATAAAAATGTAGAAGTCTCAGACAGGTCTTCTGCCGTAAAAGTTGTGAAATGGAATGAAAATCAAGCTGGTTAGAATGGCCGAACTTTTAGGTTTTTGTTTAACTTGGCGGGGACACTTCCGTGCAGACAGAGATCTTAGTTCGTAGGTGATATTTGTGCTGTCCGTGCCACTATCGGCACGGAATCCTAATGTGAATTATGAGTTTGTAAGCATTTAATTGCTTATTGTTTGCGGTTGTATCAGCAAGTACCTGAGAATCGTAACAAAGACTAGAAGTTGAGTTTATCACGCCATTACGAAGGAAAAACAGTTTTGGTCTTTTATAAGGTTTAATACATTTTACAAGATATTTATTTCAGGCAACAAATTTCTGACACTATATTTTCTTACTTTCAGATACGATGGGCCGCATCCCTAGCTCTGCATACCTATCGAGCACCGAGCGTTATCAGGATTAACATTTTCGGATACACAGCCAATTTTCGGATACAGGTAACTCTACATCCTCGGCACGCATCCCGTCGAACGTAAATCACATTAACTACAATTGACATGACTGAAAGTTTCGGATGCACTTTCGGATACGGCCACGGCGCATCCCTACACCGGTCAAGCAGCCACGGCCCACGACGGCCTTGTATTGTTTTCGCGGGCGTTGCGTGAACCCCAAGTGAAATATGGCCGACAGTTCGACTACTTATTTTAGTTAGTTTTATTTTTCGAGTCGTGTTACTTAATTTTATCAAGTCGCATGAATTATGGGCTGGGACCACACGCGAGGCGGCCTAATTACAAGATAGTTTTGAAGGATACTATTGAGCTATGCGACGCGTTTGTAGGCCGGCTTGTTTCGATTGTATGTGATCGGGTATGTTAACAGAGGGCGCGTCGGGCGGGCCGGTAGGGTACTCGTGCTCTGTGTTAATAAGGTCTGAATTTTTCCATGCAAATTTGTCAATTTTGTACGGGAAACGTTCCAGATTGAATTTGCACAGAGTACAGAGGCAATTTTTTAAGAGCGTTTTCGTGCTCCGGAGGGATGTTCCGACCTCCGGGTTGGACGGCATGAGGGTTGACCCCAGTTATTTTTAGATGGAAAATATTTAGCTATTTTATCTTCGAGCAGCAAAAACTTCTAACACTAGGGTTGGCCACTACTCCACCAATCCGGATTAGTGCAGCGTGGTGGAAAATGCCCTAGGCCTCCTCAGTATGAGGAGAAACCCGCGGTCAGTTTATTATTGAGCTAGTAGCTGGAGCTGGGGAAGAGGTTAGACTAGACCTACTGTTTCATGTTGTTGCTGTATTTTAAAATAACGGGTGAGGTTTACAAACTGGTCGCATCGGTCTAAAATCAGGAAATTCAAATAATAATTACTTTTAAGTTATTTTTTGTAAATTTTACATAAAAATATATAAAAAATTTAATAATTAAATATAGAAATTAAATAACTATATATAACTATGTGTTTACAAATTAATAGCAAGAAAACTTCTAGTTAATTAAAACTAATTGTATTGTTTTTATCTAACATACTATGTTATCAAGAATATTGTCACTTGTAATGAAATTGATGTATCTAAGTGTACGTTATGCTATGTTAAGGGTACTCACGATATAAGTTTCAGTTTTAAGTACTTTATAATAGATAAATAGGTTTAAAATATTTTGGTCTTATTAGAATTAGTTTTACTATTATATACTATTGGTTTATACCTATGCTTATATATTACTATATGTATAAATATATACTATATGTATATATATGTATGTATATTTACTAGTAATTTCCCTTGCTTCGTTTAAAAAAAAGGTTAATATTAAAAATCGGTTTTTATAAATTTTTTTTCTTTGTAAATTCTGTTTCCAGGAAAAAAGATATTTTCCGGGCGTATGTACCACACCTTAGAATTAAGAATCCATTGTACATAGTGCTGAAATTTTGAAAATCGGTTCAGCAGTTGACAGTTCATGAATTTCTCAACACAAGGTACCGGGTTCGATATCCTGCTTGGGTAAATATGTCTAATACTTTACTATTAAATATTTTAAAATAATATTATATTTTAAAATTATATTAAAGAACGAAATAGAAGTTATTTAATGAAAAAAGTTGGTTATCAATAATGGTGTTTCTGGCTTATATTGATGGCCTACTGGGGTCTTTTTAAGGGAGGCCTAGGCCTCTAGAGCGTCCACCACGCTGCTCCAGTGCGGATTGTTACTGGTTGCAAGTAACGTGTTGGTTAGGCTGGAGATAATAATAATGCGCCCAAACTAGATCGGGCCGTTGACCCGGCAGAGCGGCGCGGGCGCAGGGCCGCTAAAATGGTGCTACTATACTCGATGCAAATTGATTCTGGAATTTCCATACAAACTCGTCAATTTTGTATGGAAGTAGATTTTAATGTAAATTCGAATTTGCACCAAGTATACGATGTTACAAGTAATTTAAGTAATTACTGTTAGATTTTTTCCTTATTGGACTGGTTGTGTGAAATAGAAATGCTTACTGTAGTCTGTTTAGATTTTTGTAAATAAATGTTTTACTGGAACGTGGTTGTTGTTTTTTTCTATGTTGTATTACAGATTCAGATTTCAACACAGGTATTTTTGTAACATGTTTTGTAACCTGTGGCCATTATTCTACACCAAAATGATATGCAGTTTTCAACTGTACTAAGTTATTTAAAAATTAGTTCAGTTTATATTCATATCATTTTCCAATTTAAGTTTAATGGTGGTTTAATAGACATAGTGGGACTATACATATTAGTTTCAGCAAAAGTTAAATCTAGTTAACTTGATCTTATTATAAATTTCGGCATTTATTCAACATTAACTGTTTGATATATTCTAGAAAATCATGTTACATACATATTTTTAACCGGACAAACATAAGGTACTTTTTTATTTGATTATGGCAGCCTCTCGTGATCGCCATAGCAACCCAACCAGTTCGAATGATGTGATATGATAATTTATCATGTTTAAACATTGTAAGTGCTAAGTAATTAATTTATATTGCTAGATCATACCACTTGTATAAATAAAACCAATGGTACTGATAACGTCTTACAGTATTTTATTCGAATTATTTAGTTACATAAATTTTATAAATGGAAAGGTATTTTATGTTTTTGGGAAAAAATCTTGAATATTGAATACGTAAAGTACGTTTATAGATAATCAAAGCTATAAAAATGCAGTGTAAATGTATTACACTTAAAATAATGAAGCCTATAATTGTGTAAATGTACTGTAAATTATTTTTATTGCCAATATACTAAGATACAAGAGTTCGTATGTCAATCAACTCAAGGTTTAAGATAAATGTAAAAATAATCGCACCTTGTAGAAAAATATGAACTTATCATACAAATGACGTACCAACATAAATTGAAATATTTACTATATTTCCCTAATCGCACTATAACAGTCCTTATTTATTATTTCTCGATGATTAAAAATGGCCATTAATCAAATAAAGTGGAAGCCATAATTGTTATAATAATTTAGCGATTTCTTATCGAGGAATATTTTCCATTATAATAATAAAAGTCATGGGAGTGATAAAAGTCAACATAGTATTTTTTATTAGGTACTTATTTATCCAATAAATCCACTTTAATGCAATGAAATATAGTGCATAGTATATACTTTTTGCAATTTATAATAACTTATTATTTAAAAAAGAAGGGACAAGCTTAAATTTAAACTCAGGTTATTTATAAATTATATTACATTTACAACATAACGTAATCTATGAGTATTATATCCGAATAAAAAAATTGCGTAAAAATCCGTTTTTGTTCAAATTAGATGGTCTACCAATTAAAAATGATTTCCCATAGCAAAGTGAATTCTTCCAATTGGTCAAAGCACCATTTTAGGGCTCCGGCGGTAGGAAAGTATTTGTTCGGTTGTTTTTGGTTGTTTACCGTTAATTGCTTTTTTCCTATCTCCGATCAAAAATTTGAATAATTCTACCTACACGTCGGGAAATTACTCAAATTAATAAATTATCAATAAACAATTAATTAAATCGGCTCTCGTAGAAATAAGAGTTGAGAAGATAAGAGAAGTTTAAAAAAATAGAGTTGATAGAGCAAGTTAAAAAGTATTCATAGACTAACCTGCTATGGCCATCCAAGGGTAGAAGGTATGATTGGTGGGCTGATGCTGTACCGGCTGAGCTGCAGCCGCTGCTCCGGGAAGTGCGCACTGGTTCCCCCAGGGCAGGGCTCGACCAGGACTGGACGACTCGCTGTATCTCGCTTCAGGCGTGCACGCCGCAGGCCTCACTAGGGCACCCAAACTAGAGCCCCAGGCCTCCTTCCCGCCATACCCATTCTGCTGGTCGGATCCAGCTTTCGAGCAGTCGGCTTTAGCGTACTGCTGCTCTCCAGCATACAGCTTGCAGGCTGCTGCGACTGAGGCATCATAAGGAGAGTCTTGGGGTCGTGGCTGGTGCAGCGCGTGGGGCTGGGCATACGTCAGTCCCAGAGGAAACCCTCGGTACTGGTCGCTTCCTCCACCGCCCTGGTGGACCCCATGAGCACCGTAGAAGCCACCCTGCTCGAAGTAGGAGTTCATCGTGAGATCACTACCGCCACAGTCAGACTGTCATCACTAAAATTGATATATTTTTTTAAACGTCACTCGAGCGTCATAATTACGAGCGTCTTTACGAATTTGGTAATGAGTTTGATTGGGTCTAGTGGTGTTTCACAGAGGAGTTTCGCGAGCGAAGTTTGACCGGATCGGATCGGAGAGCGGTGCCGGACGACCGCAGCGAGTCGACTCACGCAGTCTACTGAGCGGGCCGCCGCGGGTCGCGTGAGGCAGGCCGCCCCGCGCCGCCTGCAAGCGCAAAACCAATGCTCCGTCCCCTTTTCGCTAATCACTATAAATATTATCAACGCTCGCTTTTCCTACTCTTATCACGGGGCCACGTGGTTATGGACTTCTGACCGATACAAGTGTAACACTACTAAACAGCCCTTAGTAACATATTAAAATATTTAATACTTTTCTAACATCTTTAAAAGTTTTAATATCAAAAATGATTTTCGTTTAACATTTGTCATTAAAATGACCAAAAAACATCAACAAAACTCCAATAAAACCAGTGAAAAGTTAAGCCGAGAAGGTCGTAAACTCATAAACGTACAATTAGTGAAACGGGCTACTAAAGAAAAGATTTTACAACCACTCGGTCGGCTACAATGAGCCAGTATCGTAACAAGGTGCTGAATAGAGTGAGAAGTCGTAAAGATGATTATTATTTCTTCTACTACCTGTTTTTACGAGTGACGTCGTCTGTCTCGCTCGCGCTAATTATAGAGCCGACGTTTGAAGTGGGACGGTGAACTATTTGAGGAACGCGTGCACGATGACGGAGCGGGGTGAGGTGTGCCTGTCTCTTTCTATCGCAGTTTGGCGCGTGTAGACAAGCCACACTATCGAAGGCTAAACAATAGCGTATTATCGCAATAGCAATAGCGGCTCGTCCAAATGAAGTCATCAAACGAGTGAATGGAGAGACTACAAGAGACAGGAACGTATTTTTATTGCACTCTTTATACAAATATTTACAGATAAAAGCGGTTGTCAGATATTTATGGCACGTCTTTTTGTGGTTTCATACTATTTTGTATAAAATTGCTTCTGAAAAAGTATTTTTGAATGGCCTATTAAGATTTTATGGCTGGTTAATTAGTTGCGAAAATACGTCAGGAATTAATGAAGTAGACACTAAAATAATTTAAATAAATATTAATTGTAATTTAAAAAATATATAATATATGTAGGTAGGTAGGTTAGCATATTTATATTTTAATTATAGATATATATGTATGTATGTTATAATTTTTTTTTCTTAAATTATTCATTTAAAATCTTCTTTGCTAATAACCAATATTCACTTACCTACCAAACTTTTTTTTAAATACCAAATAGCTTTTAAAAACTTTGTTAGGTCCCTATGTAGGTTACCTTTGTAGATATATCCTGAATTTTTTTATAAGTTAGCATTTGACTACGATCCCACCTGATGGTAAGTGGCGATGAAGTCTTCGATATACCATCGATACCAGCGCTAACTTAGTAGAAGCCTATCCACCCTTAAATTGAAGACATTTATATCGTAATCGATCGGGAACACCGACGCGGACAATTTATTTCAAATATGCTCTAAATAAATTTTCGGTTCTAAAAATACTTTGAAAAGTAGATATTCCAATTCATTTATCAATTATTTGAATTCATAAGTATATTTGAAAACTACTTTATATTAGATACACCTACTGGACTCACCAAAAAATCTTCAGGAAAGCATCTACTCAATAAGGCATAGAGTCTCAGTTGTTTCTTCAGGAAATTATCTGAAAAAAAAAACAAGATATGAAAGTCTCTTATGCCTTGAGAAGGGCATCGTATGCCCTGGTATGTAGATGCGGCATCTTATGCTCTGGTATGCAGATGGGGCATCTTATGCTCTGGTATGCAGATGGGGCATCTTATGCTCTGTTATGCAGATGGGGCATCTTATGCTCTGTTATGCAGATGGGGCATCTTATGCCCTGGAATGCAGATGGGGCATCTTATGCAGAGGGGCACATGGGCTTTGAGACTAACGTATTTTCTGTTATCGTTCACAGCAACTAGCTCAAAGATATATGGGAATGATAATTGTGGAAAATAACGCCATATTTTTGTAAATAAACACCACCGTGAACGATAAAAGAAAAGACATTCGGCTCTATAGCTAGAAAAGACATTCGGCTCTATAGCTAGAAAAGACATTCGTCTCAAGGGCCTGATGGTCAGTCATTACCGCCACCCATGACCATTTGAACGTTACTGACGGTCATTGCAGTCCCACAAAGGAAGTGGCGAATTCGCTTTTGTAAGGTCCCCAATACAGGAAGATCGTTCTATAATTCAAATGTAGCTAAATGATACGAAATTACGTGAAAATTGGACCGTAGACGAATGCCAGGTGTTCAGGGGTTTTAAGACAAGTGCTTTTCTTTCACGGCAAACGCTAATTAAAAAATGTATGGGCTTTTTCAGAAAAAGAGACGCCATATATTTCAACACCAAATTTCAATACCATACATTTTTAGCTATCGTTTGCGAAACGGTAAAAGAAACGGCGTTTGTCTCAAGGCTCTGGTGATGCTACTGGAACTGGAGACACAGCCAATAAATTTATTACGGCTAATTCATTTTTAGACAGCTTTAAATATAAATAAATAAATAAGACCTTTAATAATCCCCCAAATTAACTCTGAGAGGGGGATAAGGAATACCATCTATATACTACTGCTACATACTAGCAAGAAAATCGAACTGGTTGAAGGCCTGGCAACCTCCAAAAGAGAGACCTGGAACTGTAGCCTCCTACATTGTTCAGCAGGTTACATGAGGTAGCAATACTGTTCATGGACTAAATTTTGATGGAAATTTCTCTACCCCAAAACAACAAAGACGTAAGGACAAAGATTGTGAAAGGAAAAATGTTATTTTATCTCAACAAGTTAATAATACGATTTCATCCATCCATCAGTTTTTGGACATCCACTGCTGATTCCCTCTGCAGCCTTTCCTTTGCAATCAAAATTTCTGAGCTTCCTTAACCTTGTTCTTTTGATTTCATCATTCCTGACTCGATTTCGTAGAGAACTATCGAGTACAGCCCTCCCTATAGCAAGATTTTGAGCTGATGCGTCAGGTTTAGTACAACCATTTCTCGGATCTTGTATATCATCTCAACACACAGTGCTCGAAAATTTTCGTCTTCAGACTCTGCACTTAACATAATTCCCAGAACGCAGCCCCACGTATTGGTATACGTTAAGTTTGTCCACTTCGAAAATTTTGGTCCAGTTGGAAAAATAGAAGGTTTTTTGGAAAAGGACTAACATATTCTTGTATAAACCAATAAGAGATACTGAAATTCTTTCAAGGGATATTTAGAACCAGAAGTATAATATTCCGATAAGATTCTAACACTCAACCGGGCTATTTAAATCTGTACCGATACTTTGAATTAAAATTGTGTTTGGTTGTTTGTAATGTGCATTAAAATAGAGTTTGTTTGGTTGTTTGTAAAGTAAATTAAAATTGAGTTTGGTTGTTTGTAACGTAAATTAAAATAGAGTTTGTTTGATTGTTTGTAAAGTAAATAAAAATAGAGTTTGTTTGGTTGTTTGTAACGTACATAACTTAAAATTGAGTTTGTTTTGTTGTTTGTAACGTAAATTAAAATTGAATTTGGTTGTTTGTAATGTAAATTAAAATTAGGGTTGTTTTTAATGTAATTTTAAGTAGAGTTTGTTTGGTTGATTGTAACGTAAATTAAAATTGAGTTTGGTTGTTTGTAGTGTAATTTTAAGTAGAGTTTGTTTGGTTGTTTGTAACGTAAATTAAAATACAGTTTGTTTGATTGTTTGTAATGGATAAACTCGGGATAAAGTTCTTCGCCAACATTTTTTTTTAAATACATAGAATAAGTCAATGCTTGTCACCGATCCCATCTGATGGTAAGTGGCGATGATGTCTAAGATGTTGGACACTAACTTAGTGAATGCATATGCACTCTTCTCTTGAAGACACATCGTACTTAGGCGGGAACACTGTCATATACAATGTTCCTTAGAAGTGACATCAGACATTTTATCCTAGTAACCACTTTTACCGAAGTGAGGCAAGGACAGTCACCGTCTACTCTTGAAGTAGGTAAAAGTATACTAACGAGTAGTTTTCTTCTTATTGCGTACTTATAAACGTATAAATACGTAAGTGAAGTTTAAATAAAATCAGAAGGCCTTGATGTTTTGTTTCATCTGATCAAGTCAAAGAATGAGATAGCGACATTGAAGATCTAGGGCTCCCGTGGAGAAAATGCCCTACATTTTGATATAAAGATAAAACAAATGTATTTTACTGTAATTATTTTTTTAGGTATAAATTGTTTTATTTATATACTATTTAAAATTAGATCCAGTAGGCTAAGGTATACTGTGTTATTTTAATTTGCAAACAAAAATTAATTACAATCGTGGAAAAAATTAAGACCATACAACAAATTTTTAATAAATAAATTTTATAATAAATACTTCATTCAAACTCTGAAAATCATGAAACATAAAGTAAGTAGGTATGTACTTCAGTTATAGGTAAGTATAGTCAATTGCAGTAGTGATAGACTAATGGTTTGACGTGGGCCTCTTGAACAGGAGGTTCTGGGGTTGTAATACTGCGAAGCACCACTAATTTTTAAAGTTACATGCGTTTTAAAAAATTATTGACTACGGTGAAGGAAAATATTGTGAGGAAACCTGCACTCTCGATACTTCTTAAAGTTCTCAAAGGTAAGGTTCACCAATCTGCAGTCGGCCAACGTGGTGGATTATGGCCTCTGCCACTCATACTGTGAGTGGAGACTGGAGCCCAGTAGTACCTGAGAGAAGTAAGAGTTGAAATGATGAGAATTGTCTATTGGATTAATATAAACATCTCACTAATATTACGAATGCGAAAGATTGTAAAGGATGAACCGATGGCTAGATGGATATTTCTTACTCTTTCACGCAAAACCTACTGAACTGATCTGGATAAACTTTGGCAAAAAGACGGATTATACTCCGGAATAACATATCGGATACTTTTTATCAACGTACCTACCACTCGGGCGGTAACTATTCATCTATAAAATAATATACTTATTTGTCAGGCAACTACGAAAGATACCTTACCCATTTACCCAATCCATAATTCACATCATTTATGTAACAATAAACAACATAAAAAATAATTTAATTCAATAAACAAACGCGATAACACCTTATCAACCGTGACGAACTGATTCGCAACTCATTCGCATTCAAGCGACAGATGTCGTCACGATCGCGGCGCGGGCGCACGGCACGGCACGGACGCACGGCACGTGCCGTCTCGTAAACACGATTTTTACTACCACTCAAACGCTCGTAAAAGTCACGTGAATTGCGCCGTTTGTAGATCTCTCAGTAAACACCGCTCAGATTATTTCGTATACGCCTCGGGGCTAAAACCTCTATATAAATTCGAAACTTTATGGAGGCCGAAGCGGTTTGTTATTATGCCGTTCCTTCGACGTTTATTGAATCATTATTGACTTGTTTAAAGTATCACCCGTTTAATAGAGATAAAGGAGTTGATAGTTTATATCTTCATAAGAAGATTGTTGGTACTGTACGGGCGCGTCTACATGTCTACGCCGTCTCCATTACTGGGCTTTTATTACTGTGATTTTCGTTTTTGTAGAGCCTCATGGGTTTATAGAGCATGTGATTTATATCCATAAATGTTTGTAGTAGACTGCTGTGATGACGTCCAAGTTAGTTTACTCCTAACGTGGCTGGAGTTGATTTGTGAAGGTAGTGAATACATATCCATTCATGCTCCAGAAATAGTGACGTCAACTAGTCTAGTTCATTATTAAAGCCTCCACCGACCAGCATTGATCCAGCATGGTGGAGTAGGTTTGCTCTAGGCCTCAGTATCAGGAGAAACCTGTCAATAGTGGGCCGTTAATGGGTTGAAGCTAGCCAATTTTCATTCATCTCAACCCATCACGACCCATTATTGAGTACGGGTGTCTTCTCTGAATGAGAAGGTTAACTAGTCCACCACGCTGGCCAAGTGCGGATTGGCAGACTTCACACACCTTAGAGTTTAGCAAACTCCCCGGCGTGCAGGTTTCCTCGTGATATTTTCCTTCATCGTTATAGCAAGTGACATCTAAATGCTAAAAACGCACATAACTCCGAAAAGTTAGAAGCTAAACTACATTGCCAAACATGGCATATAAAATGGCATATATTTCTCTATGATTAATCGTTTTAAATTAATATGGCATATATTTCTCTATGATTAATCTTTTTGATTTTTAGCATCGCTGTCGATTTGTACCTACATATTTTAGAAAGAAATTCTATGCGTCCATAAATATACATATCAAATATTTTATGATGCAACTTTAAACTGTTCCCGCTTCTATTCGGAATCGTATTTTTTTCACATGTTAGGTTACACTATCGAAGTTTTTATACGGACTGCTAAATTTTTGAAACTTTTTTATAGCCTAAGTTCATCAACGATAAAGTAGGATTGTAATGGAGAAAGAATTTTTCAAAACGGCTCAATTATTTCGTTGCTAATTCACCTCAAACAGATAATGAAATCTTCCCTCTATACAATAGTAAGTATAATATACATACAGCTAACATACAGCTAGTTTTATTCATTTTGTCCACGCTGAAGCTTACAAGATTATGCATAGTTACTACGACACGTATTTATTATATTTAACTACATATTTAAGTGTAAATTGTTAAAAGGAAGCGTTTATATAAAAAAAAATTAAAATTTCATTCCGTATACATAAAAGCCATCCTTCCTTGACTTTGTCTTTCCATCAAATCCTTCTATGGTTCAATTATTGGTATATAAACTTGGTTACCTATGTAGCTAGATCAAATTGGTGTGTACCAATTTATATGGTTGGTATGTTGGTATGAATCAACTTAGGTAGATCAAAAACGTACCAACTTCCCACTCGTAATGGAACCTAAGTCTCGTCAGAGTACAATCAGGTTACAGGGTCGTCATACTTTATCGATCAGCCTTCTTCCTCCCGCTGGGAGACAAATTGGAAATGCATGGATGGCGTTCGTTTTAAATATGCTAATAAGGTGTTCAGGAAAGAACATTAACTTACTAACACCATCGTCTTCTGTATATCTATATGTATATAAATAAATGTGTCTTCGATGACATTTCGTGCTGCAAGAATGCGTAAATAATAACTAAATTTAACAAAAATTGCCATATTTAATTAAAAACAATTTTAGTACATTTAGAACATTAGTGAAAATATTTTAACATTGCGCGCCAAAACCGTAATCACCACAGAC
>DWJZ01007083.1:0-12426 GCA_018249125.1 Asbolis capucinus
CTGGTCAAGTGCGGATTGGTGGACTTAACACACCTTTAAGTTTTGCAAACTCACCGGCATGCAGGTTTCCTCACGATGTTTTCCTTCACCGTTATAGCGAATGACATTTTAATGCTTCAAACGCACATAACTCCGAAAAGTCAGAAGTGCGCGCCGTGGGACTCGAACCCGGACCCCCCGAGTAGGAGGCCGAATTCTAAACCACTAGGCTATCACCGCTTTTATGACAGTTTACATTCTGCGAATGTTGCATTTTGCATTTTGCCTGCGACGTGACGTCATTGTCTGCCTTCGCTGTATATGTGTGAGTGAAACATGCTCAGAGTACAGTCTTATGACTATGGAGATACGTATATATACGTTTTTTTTATATTTACCATACAAAAGCATTGGGAACTTTTTGCGAATTATTATTTTAATAGTGAAAGTAATGTCTATTTAATGTTAAAATTATTTGAGTTTGAGGGTAATTTAATTAATTTACATTTAGATATGAATAGGATTTAGTACAAGAGTGTTTTTTTTCTAATTAAAAATTAACGAATACGTAATTTGGACCTTTTACTTTTGACCGAAACGGAGAAGCTTTCTGCCATATATAAACAAAATTATTTTACAAATAGTTTTGTTTTTGAATTTATTTTATTTAAATGCTTGAAGTAATTATATCGTATGTTGACCTTACACTTGATAATATTTTTAATTTGCTATCTCTACATAATACATAATTTGAGTTGAAACATTCAAGGGATACAGAAAAATAGGCTATCGTATATATACGTACAGGCGTCCGTGAAAATCTATAGTCCGTATACGCGATGTGCACGTGAATTTGCATGTGTGCGTCATTTCTAATACGCATAAGACTCCCACGTGTTTTACGTATGTGTTCTCTGAGAATGTAGTAGTGCGTTTCGCAGTTGCATGTGTGATGTGCATGGTTTCCGCCCACAAGGAGTGTCGCTGTGTGCGTGGGGTTTGTCGAGGGTGGCACGAGTGTAGGTCACTGTGTTAGGTATGGCAACACTGGCCTTTAATCACGCGTTATCATGACGTGTCCTTGTGTGTGTGATTGCTGTAATATTTCTAATATATTTAAGTTACATAGAAGTGGCTAGAGCGACATATTACGTAATTTTTATAATTATGAAGTTCAGTAACGTATAAATACGTCTTAATTGTAACGGGTGCGGTTATTACAATATTTTGTATGATACTAGCTGTACCCGGCGTGCGTTGCCAAGCATGAACTCGTCAATCATGCGTCTGATCGATACAATACAAAATCTTTTGCACATAATTCTGAACAAATTTTCTTAAGAGATCCGTACTCTATCTCCTACCATTTCAAAGTCTATATAGTCGATGGTCCGCAGAGTGACATGGACAAATTTTTATTAAAGGTAAACGGGCGGAGCCGCGAGCAGATCCTAGTCTAGTATAGTATTGCCAATTGTCATTTAGGAAGCGGGAAACAGGATAAAAAAGTTATGTAACGTTAGTACTAGAAACATAGACATAGTTTACTTAAAGAAAATAGTTAATCTTTGATAATAACGCCATAAATTGATGTAAAGATGTCTAATATATAATGTCACTATTAAACAAACGAAGGCTCATAGTCCAGCGACTTGTTTCGATTATAAGCGGTTGAGAAAGTTAAGCAACCGCGGGCGCGGTTGGTGGGTGACCATTAGTGGCAAAAATTTCAAGAGCACTTCCGTGCTTCATAGGGAACTTAAACCCGTCGTTTCAGGTTATCGTTTATATGTACGTTTGCTCGTTAAGTCGGAGGCTTTCTAGCGATAGAAAAAGTTACGGCACTCGAATACACACTGAAGCAACGTGGTGAAAATGCTCTAGACCTTAACCGCTAGTATGCTCAGTGGTGGGCCATTGATTGAACCCATTCCACAAACAGAACTGAGTTCCCACAAATTACAAGCCAACTATAAAAATCACTGTATTGGAAACAGTTAAAAGGTATTTAAACTCGAGTTGCGTAAAGTCCTTGGGATCCCTTTTTCTATGGCTCATTACATTTTTCTTTAAAAGGCTAACACGTTCGTACGAGCGTGAAACGAGGTGAAAGAAAAATGTAAAAAGTGAACAATATTCATGAGGCGCATACAACGTTTAATCATTTGCGATAAAAAATGAGGGTTTAATGTTCCGGTGGGTATCTCTGTATCGCACGTATCCTGTTTAAATAAATACAATAATGTTAAAAAGTATATGTCACAGGCGACTGACCAACGACTAATAATTAATAATGAGAAGTATTGACAAATGACAGGTGTCAAATGAAGTGACAGTCACTGTGATTTTTCACTGTTAATTTTTTGTAACAGATACTGTTATTTTTTTTGTAACAGTCACAGTTATCGCTAAATTATGCCATGTCTAGTGCGAGCACGTTTGTTGTGTATTAAAAAACAATATTTATTAGGAATATTTAAAAACAAGCCTTAATTATAGGGCCCTACGGAGAAAACATAAAATTTATTAACGGTATTATTAATCGTTAAGGTGTTCTCTTGTCTGGAGTAAATCTTGAGCAAAACAGCAGATCATACTTATCATAAAAATGCATTGTCATCGAACTGAAGCTTTATGTAAACTTTCATTTCCGTAGTGTAAAATCAAGGGGGTCTCATTAAGCTTGCAAGATTTAACCCTTAACAAACAAATATACATTGCAAGTGGAATAAAAGCGGGTAAAAAACAAATTAATTAAACGAATTTTGAAATTGGATACATATACTTAACACAAAAACGTTCTAAATTCAAACAATTTCGTATTTCGTCATCCTTATCGAACGCAATCTAGAGAGATTTGTTCTAAATTCAAACAAAATTTTTCAATCAATAGTGCTAGTCCCGCGTAGGCGTTGCTCCCGGGAGCAACCTACGCGATCCTGTGACGTAGGGACTAGAATTTCCAACCCTCACTCAAGTTAAGCAAATTTTAAACATAAATATGAAAACTGATAATGAGCAGGAATAATTTGTTTTGAAAACAATAAATTTCCCTCAACTTGTTCATACAATTGAAATGAATTTCAGATATTCTATATTAATCTAGTAGTAACCTTTGTTTTGAGAGGTATAGAAAGTTTGCATTTATTTCTATATGTATGGACGTAATTAAATCTATGTATGTTTGTTTAATGAGCCAATGATTTGCGTTGATTGTAAATGATCAGTAAAGTTAAGGAACGTGGTCGGAAAATGGACGGCGTCATGCTGGCCCACTACTCACGAGTCCCTCCTCATACTGGCCTAGAGCATACTTCACCATGCTTCTCCAATGCGGTATGGTGGCAAATAGATAGACGACCAATACAAATTTTAAAAACGCTTACTTCTGCTCCGGTACGTAAATCCTTTGTTCCAATTTGTATCTCACACACGGCTATCGCATAGACTCTATATCATAGAGAATGACAGATGACATTTGACACTAATAAGTCTGTCAAATTTACGTCTAGTTCGATTTTGACAACACACTACACTGACCACATCTTGTTTTGTAACACTTATGACGTTTTGGGTTTACCACCCTACCATATGAATCCATATTACATGAGTACTAGTAACATGGTTAAAATCATATTGAACTTTATTATCAAGTCACATAAGACACGCTCTTCAATATGAAAATGGTAATTAAAAAGTCAGTACCATAACGTTTACAAGCTTGATTAGTTCCAGAATAATGAAATTCTCGTAACAAATCTGTCTCCCCCTTCGCTTTCATTGTCACCTGTTTTACGCCGCTCGCCCGCGTGACCTTGCGGGGGCCGGGGGGTGAGGAAGCTCGCCCACATATATACGTCCTGAATCCCCGTGCTAACACCCACGCGTAGGTCTTCTTATACTGGTCGGTTCGAATTGTCAGTTTTTGAAAGGAAAAACAATGTTTTGGACGGGTAACGTATGTTACGTTTTCACGTCTAAACTATGGAATTATTTGTTCCAGCGATTATGCAATTTTGATATGAAATAGGGAAGTATGTAACCTACATATATAGTATATATACAAATCAACGTTTGTATGTTTGTTTGACCTATATAGACTCTGAAATGTCAGGAGATAGAGCACCGATGTCTTTTGCAACTTTGTTTAGAATTCTCTGGAAAAGATTTTGGTGTTAAAATTATATACATATATTGGACACGAGATTGAAGAGTTATTGCATAGCAACGTTCGCCGCGTACAGCTAGTAGCCAAAATCTATAATACATCTTAGGACAACTAAAACGGCTTCCTGATTAACTAAGCGTTATACAATTCTAATCAGATAAGGAGTTTTAAATGCTTAATTCATATTTATATATATAAATTAGCTGTGCTCGTGACTTCATTCGCATGTAATGGTAATATAATAATAATAAAACTTTTATTTTAACATTAAAGTTATGGTTATGTTAGCAAGTTTTACCGTTACACATATTGTGTAATTCTAAAATAAAACCTAAGTTACTTCTTATTACATGACCTATCTGTCAGTGAAATTCGCGTCAAAATCAGTACAGCCGTTCCAGAAATTAACCGGAACAAACAAACAGAGAGACAAAAGTTTCAAAAAACAAAAGTATTTTGGCATATGTACCGTAGCAAACATTGAATTCAATCAAAAACAGTGATTTTAATATAACAAAGAGATATCCAAATGATTTGTTTGTACAAACATTTCACTCATTTTATCTCACTCAAACAGAAGCTGCAGCATTTAGCTCATGAGCGCATACAAAGTACCCACATATAGATCACTAATTGATATTAACGTCACGTAGATACGATGAAAATTGTGAACGGAACTAATGGATTGCCTGCGACAATGCAACCGTCGGTAAACAAAGGGAGTGCTGCATAACCTATATTTGTTGCTTAACCCATTAATGGCCCATTATTGAGCATCCTCTGCCATAATCTTCCAATGTGATTTGGAGGTAATTTTGGACAACCCAAGTATCAGAAGTTGCGATAAGCTTAATATTTCAAGATTGCTATCTAAAATATATATATTTTTTATTTTTTTTGTTATTTTTTTTGTTAATTTTTTTTTTCCGTGTCCTTCGGAGCACGGAAGGCCTCGAGTGTGCCTCTAGCGATCTCCTCTCCTCCTACGACTGCTCCAACTGCTTACGTAACTTTCCCATCACTTCCTATCAAAACAATTCGCTGTGAGCGTCTCAATTACTTATGTAATAGGTATGTAGCGGTTTTGATGTTGTAGCGGTTTTGAGCGGTTTGATGATGCAAAGAACCAGGTTCTATTCCTGACGTAGGCAGGTGATGTTTTTTTATTATGGGTGTTTTAAAGTAAAACTTTTTTCTGGATAAAATGTTGTGAAATAAAGCGCTAACTATATAACTAAAAAGTGCTAACTTATAATATAAAAAAATCTTTCTTAACTTTAGACCGATTACGGCATTGAATTTCTAAAATTAAAAGAAGAATTTAAAAAAGAAATTAAAAAAGAATTTTAAAAATTTATTTATTTTTATTTAATAATTTATATAGCACAATTAGAATAATTTTGGACAAACGGTTATAAGATGAACAAGTTCACTAGCATGCTTGTTTAGAAACGCTACACTTTTCTTTTGAACTTTAAGCATATCGGAAACGTATCAAATATCCTTGCAGTCTTGTGGGTTACTTACCTGCAACGAGGTCCTAGATTCGATTCACGGTCAGGACATAAAGTATACGTGACAACAGTTCTGGCTGTTTTGCTACGGAGTTTTAAGCTTATTGGAAATATTCAGTGGTTTCAAACAAGGCTGGTTAACGGCAAGTGGTTTTCCTTCCTGTTTAGGTGGTTATGTTAGTTGTCCTGAGTGAACAAGGATAAATTTTAAAATAGCCCAGTCAATTATTTGTAATTAGTCTATACTAATAATATAAAGAAGAAAGATTTGATTGTTCGATTAATTTTCGAGGTGAATAGACTACGGGCTCCGAAACTACGGGGTCAATATGAAAAATTATTTTACCATAAGAATCCTATGCTATCCCTGATGAACAAAGGCGATAGATCATTATTAAAAACGTTAAAGCTCCGTATGTAAACTCCGATAACGTAATCGAACGCGTGAAAAAATATCAATAAATTCCTTATGTCGCGTACGCTGCATATTAATGACAGATTAAAGTGATATATTACAATTTTATAGAGGTCACGAATATTTCTTCTCATTCTAATATCTACAAGTCCGCGATATCATATACCTAATTATTACAGTTATGTCACAATAACTACTAGTCTTATTATTGTTAGAGTTCGTAACTCAGCGGTTTCTGTCGATTGTACGTTATTTTATGTTTGATGCAAGCAAACGAACAGGCCGGTTCACCTGATGGTAAATCGCGCTCATAGAAATTAGAAGACCAGAATGGGGTATCACTAATGCCAGCTGGGCCGTCCATGCTGGTCAGGTACGGTGGACTTTGCACACCTTTGAGAACTGACTTTGGTTATGAATGCCAATGAATTGAAGCCAGATTTCATACAAAATCATAGAAACCTGATTTCCTTCAACACTCCACGTTACCCCCTTCGTACCCAGTCTATAATATATCATCGACCGGCAAGGTTGATAGCAGTTGATAAATCTTATTAGCTTATCAGTCGTGAAAGTCTGATAATTTTATTTATCTTATGTGTATTAGATAGGGGAGTCTTATATCATTCAATGAGCAGATTACGTTGAAGAGCATTTATTATAATTGTAGACACTCCTGTTATGAGTACTCGTATTTGTTATTATATAATATTGTTATTTTTATTAGATGACGTGGCCGACGTATGATTTAGGTCTTTTTTTGGCTGGCGTTGATGATGCCCATGATGATGATGATGTTGTTGATGTCCATGCGCAGCGGTGATTACTTAACATGAGGTGATCTGTCTGCTGCTGTATACTTAAGGTTTGAAAAGAACTAAATAAGAGAAAGAATAATGGTACAGCAGCTGAGGGCATTATGAAATCTCTCTTTGGTTGAAGTCTTTAGAACGTTAAGCCATGTGGGAGGCCTACGAGCGGCATAAACTTTAAACACTTGGCTGGTCCTTAACCTCTCCACTAATTGGAGGAGCGTGGGACCTCTAAGCCTCCTCAGTAACAAGGAAAGACCTTTACTCAGTAGTAATTTAAATGTTGAAGCATTGTGAAATATCAGAACTGTATGTGTTTGCGTCTACTTTGTACGTAACCTTCTTGCTCCAAGTCTAACTCATCAATCACTTTGTTTCAGCTTGTAATCTGTTAACGTCGTTCTTCTATTCGCTGTTTCATCCATTTTTAACGTAATGGCAGACAGAAAGTCAGAAGTCATCTGATTTTTTTTTGTATCGAACTATTTTATATCAGGGAATCGAACAGAAGGGTCACCAGGTGGAAAGCGGTCACTACGCCCATGGACATTAATAACACCGGACTGCGGTCTTACTAATGCCTTGCCGGGAACGAAGTAATAGACCCGCATACGCGGGAAAGAAAGAGATACAAGGGAAGCAGTATTGCTAATGCAACTGGGATCAATAACGATAGCAACTGATTCCGGATACACCAACTACTACAGTTTTCAGGACGGGCGGCAGAAAAAGGAGAGTTTTCCACTGCGTTTCTCAGGACAACTCACACGCCCTGACCATAAACTAAGCGTCAGCTTGTCCTATAGTAACAATTGAATAACCCTACATAAACATATATAAATAAATAAAATAAATATCTTTGGATAACTCACACACAGCCATCAGACCCCAAACTCAGCGTTAGCTTGTACTATGGTGATCAGATAACTGATAAACATACATACATACTTTTAAATATATACCTAAATAGATATTTCTATTACACACCCAGACACGCAGAACAAGCATTCCTGCTCATCACAGAAAAGTTTGACCTGGGCGGGAATCGAATCCATGACCGTGCAGGAGTCAGGTTCACTAACCACTAGAACAACCGGCCTGCCGTTTAGACTGAGTTTGGCAGAATAAAAGTACATATTACGTTAGGTATTAATAAATCTACCGGCTATATGAACTAAATTCTAGCTCATATGTTATTCCAGACTATCATTATTACGCCAATTTTTCACACTTCATGTTCATTAAAGTAATTCTCATGTCTTGTATTCTTATATTGTAACTATTTAGTTTATTTAAATATTCATATTATCGTACACAAATCGAAATTGCAGCGATACTTATTTTGTTGGCGCACGATTGATCTGCAACGCGGTCTACACGCTACTGACGGGCGTACTGAAACAACAGAGGGTAGGTTGTAACGCCACGCCATTATCTGAGTGCGACCCTTTTTTACCTCACCTCTTCAATATCAATCTACAAATGTTTAAGTCAAATGCCATTTTAAATAATGTTTGTAGAGGTTATTTGGTAAATAAATATTTCTTCTTCATTTATCTTTATGCCAATTTTCATTCAGATTCGTTCAGTAGTTTTTGCGTGAAGAAGAACCCATTCATTCACCTCACGAATGTTAGCATTTATAATAATAGTAAGGTATATCAATATGTCGTTATTCCAATTTCAAATATATAAACACTAGTATGTTAGTTACTTTAACCTAGTTAGATGTAGAGAAGTTGACAGAAAATATAGTTAATTTTTTTTTGGAAAGGCTTGACATAAAATATGAAACTTCGTCGTTTTTGTGAATAATTCTCAGTATTCGTGTACTAGGTGTAGGTGTTGAGGTAGGTGTTGGTTGCGTAGGAGATGAAAGGGGGATGAATGGGGGTGGGGTGCGAAGATAATCAATGAAGTTATTAGCGGGCGTGGTCGGTCGGAGTATGGATGACCGCTAGTGGCAAAAATTCGTGGGCGCTTCTTTATTTTTGACACCTAAAATTGACTGGCACTTGATAAGCGCCAGGCATTGGAGCAGTGTGGTGAAGTATGCTCTGGCCTCCTGAGTACGAGGAGAGACCTATGTTCCATAGTGGGCCATCAGTGTGTTGAAGCCATACTACTAAATACTCTGAATATTTAAAGTGTCTACCTGTTGCCGTTTTCAAAATCGAGCAGAAAATCATGTTTGTTGAATGGGGTTTACCAGATTAAAATGTAAAAATTTAAGAATAACATAATCACAATATAGATTAACGTCATTAAACACAGTCCTAACACATTTCAAGACAAAAGACACTTTGAACCACAGCGCAGTTCTCCTGGCAGTGACGTATGCCCGATATTAACTGGAATCGATTGAGCTGGTCGTAGGCGGATGCTGGAAATGCAAGCCCCCCCGCCCTCTTGAGCTTTGATTCCGAGTGATCCCGCGTGATTGATATGCGTAGACACGATGAGATAAGGTATAAGCTTTATGATCAAACAACGTATTGAAATATTAATATTGTATGTTTGCTGTAGATAAATGTTTATTCTTGGGTCACGAGTGTTATTTGATTTTTTTTATATCATCATTGCAACTTATAGCTGTCCCACTACTCTCCTTTCCCAATGTGTACAAGTCAACCACGCTGGCCAAGTGCGGATTGGTGAACTTCACGCTTTTGAGAACTTTATGGAGAATTCTCAGAAGTGCAGGTTTCCTCACGATGTTTTCCTTCACCATAGCAACTGATAATCAACTTCTTTTCTTCTACATTTTATAAATTAATGCTTGACTGCAATACCACCTGATGGGTGATATAGCCCTAGTAAAGTACATCAACTTAGAAGAAACCTATTCTCTCTTGTTTTGAAGATATGGAAGAGTAAACGAGTACTAATTTATTCCACTTTTTTCACGGTAGGCCATATGAAAGAAAGCAAAGCGTGTTTTCCGTACCGGGGCGAGTTCCACAGTAACCTGCAGTAATGATGACTTGTCCATAAATACGTCCTACATACATACTCATAAGTTTGTATTCGTTTATAACGATGACAGATAGGTATTGTCTATCGAGACTTGGCTTTATCATAGATTTGTTTTTTTTAATATACATATACTTTTTATTAATTATTATTTGATATAGGGACAGTCGGATCAGTCGGAAATCAGCTGCGTCGGTTTTGATCAGGATGGCGAATACGCGAGCATTCGTGCGGCGTGCGGTTGTAAAGAATTTGACGCTTCGATGTGCTTTGACCCTGCCGTACTATAAATTGACCCTAAGACGAAATAAATGCATTTTATTTCATTTCCTAGACTGACAGAGAATGCTATTAGCATTAAGTCCGCCTTTGTATACTTACATTTTTTTGTATGATACATAAATAATAAATAAATAGAGAGTCAAAAAGTCGTAAAATGGCTCAAGATGTTGGCCCAAAACTGAACACAGGGCCATTGCCGGAGGCTTAAGTCCGTCACGGCTCTGTTCCAATGCAATTTTGTTTAAAGTTAACTGAAAGTACATTTAATTATGAAGTACCTATTAAGATATCTGATTCCTGTGTCATTTTGATTTGTTTAATTTAACTGGCCAGTTGGTCTAGTGGTTAGTGAATCTGAATGCTACGCCGAAGATGGTGGGTTCGGTTTCCATCCAGGTCAAACTTTTCTGTGATATGTAGTAGTGTTTATTTGGGTGAATAAGTGTATTAATTAAAAATATATATCTTCATCTTCGTTTATCAGTTAGCTGATCTCCTTCACTAACGCGTAGTTTGGGGTCAGATGGCCGATTGTGAGTTGTCCAGAATATTTTTTTAAAAAGCACGTTATCCTTACATTAAGGAACCAAGTTTCAAATTAAGACTTTTTGTCATCAACTCTCATTAAACAGACAATCGTTGTAAATGTGAAGTGTCAGTATTTTGATAGAGTATACGCTTTGCGTAGCAGGAAACACTGTCCAATGTCCTCCATGAATTACAGAGTAATGAAGTCACGTGTTGGAATGTATCCAAGCAAGTTAGAAGCTAATTGCTACAGTGGCTACGAAATACATCGCGTCGATACTATAAATTTTAGGACGGTTTTTTTATGTCTTTTTATGCAACATATTTTATTAGTACCGTTTTATTTTGTAACTTATATATATATATATATATATATATATTATTTATATATTTAAGGTTTACCAACAATTTTGTCGTAAAACAAAGTTTACACTTGATAATGTCTTATACAATATGACTAAACCAATAACAGGCAAACGCCGCATGCTTTATGGAAATCAACTACAAATATCCTGTGGGTGGTTCACAATAAATGCTGATTTTCGAAGTGGTGGTCGTAATAACGTGACAAGAGCAAAGCAAGAAGTATATCAAGAAAAGTGCTAATTATGCGCAAACATTTACACAACACAAGACCGGAGTTTATCAATCCCATGGAAGCCAATATCCAAATCGTCGTACTGATTATATAATTTACACATACGAAATAGAAGAGTTGGAGATATATTCATCAGAGATTATGTGGGATTGTAATAGTAAGAGATTTCAAATCGAAAGTAATTTCGGAGCCTATTCTCCTCGAAGAAACAAACAATAAAATGTTTTCTCTTTATCTGTATGTATGAAAATGATACTTGTTCATAAGTTTGTTTGTTTGTCCTTTATACACTCTGAAATGTTATTTACTCTTCAGACTACGATCGAAACACGTTAACGTGGTCCAATTAGACCTTGTGGCATGTTTGGCACAGCATATGAAAGTTGCAAGTGCAATTGTGTAACCTGGCCCTGTGAAGGACATTTTGATTGATAAAGCAAACCATTCACTAATATATTCACTATGTAAAATAACTCGTCTATATTAATATTACTAGCTGCACCCGGCGCGGGTTACTATACATCAACTCATCGGCCATGTGTCCGACCGATTTCATTTTGGTACCAAAATATTTTCCAGAGAATTTTGAACAAAGTTTCTAGAGACATTAGTGTTCTATCTCCTGCCATTTCAGAGTCTATAAAGGACAAACAAATATACAAACATACATTCATTTTTTTATACATACATATATAGACTAGCTGTACCCGGCGCGAGTCTACGCATCAACTCATCAACCATGTGTCCGATCGATATAACTTGATTTCTACACACATTGGTGCTATCTCCTACCATTTCAGAGTATAAAACACAAACAAACAAACTTACAAATCTTAATTTTTATACATATTTAGAGAGATTATGATACCAAATTGCCTACAATAATTGTAAGGTTTTCTCAAGATGAGAAAATTGAACTATTAGAAATTTACAAACCACAAAATACAAGCAAGTTGCTTCACATAAAAGTCGTGGCATTAACACTCGGCTCGAGTTGAAATGCTTGAAAATGTATGAACACATACGTTTGGGAATTTTGAAGGCAAAAATGACACATCTTATCTTGTATGGCCCACAATAATGAACAGAAATTTAAACATGTTATCAATGTCACGTAAACAAGCCTTATTAAAATATTTAAAAATACAAGCTTTAAT
>DWJZ01007084.1:0-12425 GCA_018249125.1 Asbolis capucinus
ATTTTACTCATTTATGTACATTATTAGTACATTAAAAAACAATTTAGTGTCAAAACAAACATTTAAACGTTGATATTTACGTGTGTTTACCTTATTTTTATAAAACTCGTGTATTGTGATATTGAAAAGTAGTTACCGCCCAATACATAAGTGTTAAACCAATAAAAAACTAAAATTATCATCCACTAGAGAAAAACTGTATTAAGTTAGTAACATAACGATCCTTGTTCCGAGCTCAGATAGACGAGCGGGATGATCGCCAGCGCTCAACATTCGCGTCACGAGGTGCTTAAGAATGGAGAACTTATACCAGAATTCGGAATACCTCAATGTTACATTTTATCTTCGTCACGTGCGCTGAGAAATTGCTTTGGTAACGCTCTGATTTATTGCATTTTTTTTGATTCATCAGAACTGTGATGTGATGAAATTGTTGTAGATGATACTTGGATACTTCGCAGACAGGCTGTGCGTTGAAGGGTTTGTAGGGAGGTAAGTGTAGGGTTGTAGGGACGTAAGTGTAGGGAGGTTTGTAGGGAATCATATTCCCATTATTTGAAAATATACGATTATACCTTTTTCTCGGTAATTTAGTTAATAACAAACACTACGAGGTGTTAACGAACTTGAGAGAATTTACAATTTTTGAAATATGAATTGGCTTTTACTACATTTATTTGTTGAAGTACAAAACAACAATATTGTGATTTTTTATAAAATTCTATAAACAAAAACAATATAATAGACAAAAAACATTTTTATAAATTTATCTTATTTAACTTTAATCTTTACTAATATTGTAAAAGCGAAAATAACTCTGTCTGTCTGTTATCCTTTCCTGCCTAAGCCACTGAACCGTTCAAATAAGGGATGCATATTTGTGTGCAAATTAATTAAAATGCGGACGTAGTCGCGGGAAATGATAGTATTATATTATAGTGTAAGATAGCTAGGTTAGTTAGTATTGAGGAGTTAGATTTCGTCGAGACGTAGTAGTTATTAAGAAAATTGATTTTTGAAGTACCAGGAAATCATAAACGTAAAAAGAACTGGAAGGTCAAATAAGCATATTGCACGTTCTTGCCCTCCAGTATGCAAATCTACAACACAATAATAATTCTACCTCACTCCGTATGCAAACAACGCTTTAGAGATATTGAAAAACAAATTTAAGAGCCCTCAGCGTAACTCTCGCCAGGAAACGGAATCTCCAAACACTGCATTCGTTTTTGTTTCTCATAACTGTGTAATTATACTAAAATAAAAGTTGGATAGAAATGATTAAATTATACATTTATGTATGTATATGCGCTGTTATGAAAATAAAGAAAAAGAAATAAAGAAGACCTTCCTACTTGTATTCACAGTTAAATTACTATTGTCTATACTGTGTTACTGGGTACAGGTAAAAAGTTTTTATCAATTTTTGCAAGCGACTTATTTTCAAGGCTATATAGATCAATAATATACATATATACTAAAGAATCGTCTTCTGACCTCTTCTCTTATATCCCGTCCTGGAGCGGTACAATTAATTCTATGAATCTGTTGGCAAAAGGTTAATAACAATTTATTAAACTTTTGCTTCAACGGTGTACTGTTGTGTGTTTTTCGTCTTTCGTGATAAACAAACGACATGGAGCAGCTCGGAATAAAAGTAATACAAGTTCCAAGTCTTGTTTTTATGGGATCCATGTCTTGCACCTATTTTTTTCTTTTTATAGCCAAATATCGAATAGTAGTAGGCGCCATATCCAGTTGGCAAATTTGAAAGTAAGATGTTCCCTTCATGTTCTCTACTTTCTTTCTTTTTGTGAGGAACTTAAAAAGAGTTGCACAAAGAGAATTTCGTATCAATCCCTAGAGATCAATAAAGTAACGGATCGAATACGAATCGAATGTGTAGAACACAAATTGTGTCTTTTCAGACACTTTTGAATAGTATAGCTGTCTAGCTAGCTCCTATAGATTCCGACTTTCTGATTGGCTACTAATACATAATTTGCTACGAAATCATCACTTATATTGTACAAAATTACTTGTCACTCACACATAGTCAAAGACAACACATAGACAAATAGTTAAATAAGATAACTGCGATATTATATTACTAATTTACTTATAAGGTCATGTGGTTAGGTTAGTACCTATAAATGATATTGCTGGCTAATTAGCTACAATTTTTTTTGATTCCATAGAATCTGGATCACAACCCAAAATGTAAAAATTATGAAGTAGCTGTTTCGAGCAGAAGCTGAAGCCGTTCTGAAGGTCGTAAGTCGTTTTACTATATTACAAGAAAATACAGAAAATTTTAAATAGTAATAAATACATAAGTAGTCGTGAAAATACGTCTTATTTAAATATAAGTTCGTCCGGTCGAGGTAATAATTATGGAGAATATTAATATTAAATAAACAAAGCTGGTAATTCTTTTCGCAGTTTATTGAAATGACGCTAGATGGCGGCAAAATTACTAAACAGCAAACAATTTTTGGCATACCAGGTACTATAATATTATATAAAAGGTGGTGTAGACTTAACCTAAGGCGGAAAATTATACATAATTTATGAAATAAATAAACGTAAAGTAACAGAAAAATCTATAATTGTAATAAGAAGTGCATTAGAATATTACCCGGGTGCACTGACACAAAAACAGGTGAAGGGACACGCAAATCTTTTGTTAAGTGAAACATACATATAGATTATTTTAATTCTGTAATGGTAAAGGCGTAAACACGTTGAAAAAAACATGTTTGGTAAAGGGGTATACGATAATATAGAATACAGAAACAATCAGAAGCTGAGATCTATGTTTACATTGAATTTTCATCATGTTAATCATATATATATATAACATCACATATATGATGTTAAATCATAGACATTAACAGACCTATCTTACGTTGGTGACATGGATAAAAAAACAAAATTTCGGGTGAAATAAATATTCGAAGGAATGGAAGCAATCACAATTGGCTTCACAGGCAGGGTCACTGCAATGGTTACAGGGATGACAATAGCCGACAAATGAGCAGATATGCCACTCGATAGTAACTGTTCGTCGTAGTTCATCATGTATATCACATAAATTCTACCTAGCTACAGGAAAGAAATAGGCATTCACAGGCAAGAAAAAAATAATGGCTTCTAAGGTCCAGAAGGACTACGAGGAATTGTTTGGCAGTAGTATCTAGTAAGAGGAAGCCGGGTTACACGAAAAGACATTACTCATTAACAAAAAACATTTAATGAAAATTTACGTAGCATCTTAGAAAATTAATTATGGAACAGCTTTCATGTGAGTGCAGAGCAACGTTTACAGCTGTGTACCCGTGTTGGAGTGTTGGATACGTTGGGGTTGGAGTTGCCCCAACATTTGGGGGCTTATCGCGGCTCCGGCACTCGTCGGGTGCGACTCGGGGGCGCAACACGTCGCGCGACCCCTCGCTCAGAACTTCACGCGATCGCGAGTGAACTTGTGTAACTTTCATTGGCTGAATTCCATTTTTGAAATTCTTATGATTCTATTTTCAAAATTGCCTTAGCGTTTTTTAAGCTAGCCACTATTCATGATAAAGTGTGTAAGTAAAAATAATAGCTAACGTTTTATAATTATTACGTAAATATATTTTATTTTGTTTTATGATTGAATGCACTTACTTCATTACCTTCAAGGAATTTATTTAAAACAATATTTATGTATTCTTCCTTTTTGTTAAAATAAGAAAGCTTTATAAACTTGTAAAGGTAAATGAAGATTCAAATTTTATGAATGATAATAAATGACACAGAGAAGAGTAATTTTACAATACATTTCACTCATCACAGATGACAGTATCAAATTACTTAAATTCGAATCCATCATGAGGTTGTTGAACTCGCGACAAAATATCAGCAAAGGTCATAAAACCACCGCACCCCAAATTTCCGTGAGGTATCTACGAGTGTCTTTCGTAGTAGGGTGTGGAGTTGGAAACCAGTTGTTTTAGTGATAGACATTCAAGGCTCATAAATACTACTTAACCTAAGCTGGTAGAGATTAGATTTCATTACAATAATATAAAAAGTTTAGGTAAGTTTTTGTAAGTAAGATTGTAACTTTATAATATGTAGGTAATTCTCCGTTTCGTTGTTTGTGAAATTATCAAAATATGTAAAATATGAATTGTGTATGATACGCTCCGTGCCAGAGAGAAAAAGTTATACAAAAAAAATTAAACAAGATTTTGAAGAATTTTTAGTTCCTTAGCTGAAATTTCAATTGTTTACCTTATAAAATTTAAGATCAAAAGATAGAACTGTGACAGTCGGATGAACGGATGGCCAAACATTGAAAGGGCTTCCTGGCACCCAGCCCATTGGCAACCGCTCTCATGAAAAATAAATGGTGGTATATTTTTTGTTATTAAATTACCACCATCTCGTAATAACAATTTTATTGGTAACTTGTCTCTCTACTCATTTTTCGATAATTTCCTAAAAATACTGAGGACTAATTCTTCAAAACTATAAAGAAACATTTACAAAATACGAAAAAATGTTGACAATTGTAATTTTAATTTATATATAACGGGGTATTTGAAATATGACTTAATATTTGTAAACATGCGTAACGTGTCCTTTTGGTATGTGAAAAAAAAACATCAATAAACCTGTCTTACTCAGCGGCCGGCGGAAGTGTCGCGCGGTCAGTGAAGTATGCGTTCTATTTAACGGTTGCTGTTTTTTATTAGTTTTTTTGTATTTTTTAAGTTATTTACGAATTTATATACTATGAGATTTCACATTTTTATTCACATTGTATGAGGGGTGAGATGACCGCGTGTAACTTTTCAATATATTTTTTTTATAGATACATAGATTAGTAAAATTCTTTAATCAAATTTAGCCATTTTGTGCTAGTATTATTTTACTGTCTTAATTAATAAATTATAGTTTACGATATGCTTAGTATTGCTTACTCATATTATTATCGCGAGTATTAACTATTTTTACAGTTGCACTATATCAGTTGCGCTATGATATGAAATATTAGTCTCAAAAATATTAGAAACATTCTTATTGAAAATCCAAATAATCTAAAATCCGCACAAAACATTATATTTGAATAGAATAGACCGTAAAAAAATATTTTTAAAAGTTATCCAGTTCCATGAAAAGTTTAAAAATATCGTGATAAAAATGAGATTTATTTTCTACTCACCTGCCGTGGTATGAAAATACTGTACCTGCAATAACAATATCTCATTGACTACTGAAAAAGGTTTTTAGGTTTTCACCCCGAGGCGAATCGTGGACAATTGTGAAATAATTGGATCCATAATCTAATTTTGGACAGAGCTAATAATAGCGTTTAGTGGACAAATAAAAATTGTTAGCTTAGGAAAAAACAACAAGAACGAAACTTATGATTATATTTCAGCCTGCGGATTCGCCCGCTTGTTTGTATGTTGATGAAAAGTAGCTTGTGTCAATTCGTGTGTGTGCGTCAAGTAGTGTGTGTAAATTCTGCAGACTATAACCTATCTCTGTGCCGAATTTCATTCAGATACGTTCCATAGCTGAAGGAGTAACAAAACATCTATCCATACATGCTCATAAATTTTCCCATACAAAATATTATGAAGACTAAATATAGAACAATTGTAAGACTAAATATAGAACAATTGTAAGACTACATATAGAACAATTGTAAGACTAAATATAGAACAACATACTATTTCGACTCATTAGTTATGATGTAATTAACTACGTAAGAGAAACCCTTCAAAGTAAATTTTCAGAAAAGTGCAGCGGGTTTGTATCATAGAAGCAAATATTTACGTCAGTATATTACACTACGTCTATGGTGTGCGTCTTAAAATGTTCCGTACATCTCAATTTGCTTATTACTATTCTTGTTCCAATACAACTGCGAAATGATATTTCATTCCACAGAATCCGATCCAACAGTTTACCACTTTTTTTCTTGGCCGATACCCTGTCAGTTACGCCTGCAGAGTCATATTTTTTTAAACATCCTGCCCATTCGTTTCCCCAGTTATTCATACAAAAAAGTAAGAGGAAAATTACAAAAAAATACTGATGAATTGAGAAGCTCTCCGTTTTTAAAACGAGTTGAAAAACAACATTTTTCAATCTGCGAGGTTAAAAAGGAAAATATTTTCTGACTCGCGTCCGCCATCGGCCGACCATTTGTACATCAATTCATTCTACTCATTGGAAGTAGATCAATTAGTAAACGTCTACTTAATTACACTGTTGTTCTTTCAAATGACCAATTTCTTCTGAAGCCTGTTCTTAGTTGGATCACGCACAGTTGAGCATTAAAATACTGAAGGTTCGTTTCGGAAATGGAACGCCTTCAGAATCCAATTATTTAACTTAACTTTCTTAATAGGTAAAAGTTTAGCCTGTAAGACATTTAAAACGAAAATAAGTTAGAATATTTATAGTAAGGAGGGCATTATTGTTACAGATGTCGTGTTCGCTGGCTTCGAAACATTCGAGCTGATCCACGTTTGAAATCAATGAGGACTGGTTAAAGAGGATATGTTGAATGTGTGGTGAAGTTATTTGTGAAAAAAAAAACTTCAGGATTTGAAAAAGGAAGCGCGGGAATTTGAGGCGGCAGTCGCGTAGGCGGCGCCGCGCGGTGCGGTTGTGGCTCGCTGGCGCTGCTGGTGGCTGGTGGCGGGCGTGGGCGCGGTGAGCGCTCAGCGCAGCCCGCTTGGCTGGGCCATGGGCAGTTCACAGCGACTGGCGGCCATCGCGGCCGTATCCCACGGGAAACATTACTATAACCATACCCAGAATGATATTATGCAGCTGCAGACCACCAACTATACTGTCAACGTATTTTTCGTCAGGTTGGTTCTTTAGACATCCGAACTCTATACGTATCACCTTATTATTTTTCTGCACACAACAACAACACAGAAGGCCTCGTATGATCCCTTAGTATAATATTAGTATTACAATCCTAGGTTATCCTAGGAATGCTTTACACAACACCTCATCTAAATTGGTCAAGCTGTTTTGGTAATAAACGGGATCATTTTGTTTGCACGAACTAACAAACAATCTCTAAGCCTAAGCGCACTCACCGCATCGTACACGCTCCGCTCCGACGCGGAAAAACAAACTTTCGAGGAATGAATAAACATATCGCTTACGTTTACACCGCCGCTCTAGATATTTTCTGTTCAGAACTTGTAGCATATGAAATAAAGTAATTTATTGAATATAAAAAATAAAATTTGCGATTCCCAAACATTACTCTTAATTTATTTTAAAGTTTCTAACAGCTGTAGATCAAAATTTCTTTTTACTGTGATTGTAATTACTCGTGCAAATGAAAAGTCATAATCAAATGTCACAAACACAATATAAACGCGCCATATTTACAAATAAAAGTAAAATAAAAAAATCGAAGATTAAAAAAATACATTACATGTTAACCAAATTGCATAAAAAAAGCTTTGTAATTTAAATTTTAAACAGTTAAAAAACCTCATTTCTGTTTATTTTCATTCCAAATCACAGTACCCGTACAGCCTGTTAAAATAAGATACTGAGTGTGTCGTAAACGGACTCTGTTTACTACACACAAATCCCAGCGAGCGGGCAGCCGCAGTTTTCTTGTTTACGACGGCATCAAAGCCCCTTATACGTCCCCTTATACTCTCTATAGATTATGGGTGATTTGGAAAAAAGAAACTTTTCGTTTATATAAAAGTGTTTTACTTACTTCAAATTGCTGATACGCTTTTGTTAAATTTTATATACAGAGGTTTAGACGAAACAGGGTTCCGTCGCCGTCTTCATTATTATTCCAACCCGTAGTCCGTTTTACTCATCTGTATGAAACTTGTCAATAAACCAATAGATGACAATGTCAGCCCGACTAATGTTATAAAGTCGAAAGTTCCGATTTCTTCCGAGTTCCGAAAACTTCCGATTTTTCGTTACTTATTATATTCATTTGTAAATTCTTAATGAGATTAAATATCTAATCCTAAAACTCAATGTTTGTGGTGATGTATGGATGGATTTTTCTTCTTCACGCACAAAATACTGAGCTGATATGGATGAAATTAACCACAAAGTTTATGGCCTGAAGTAACACATTGGCTACTATTTATCAAGTTACCTACCACGCGGACGAAGCCGCGGAGGGAAACTAGTTCTATTACGAAATCGTCGCATTAGATTGACTAAAACACTAATATCCTGAGCCGTAACAATTTATCAATACGTTTACTTTGAAAATTAGCGAAAAAAATGTAAAAATATTTTTTTAAAGTATTTTTTGGTCAAATGTGAGCGTGTCCATTCACACGGTTGGTTAGATAATAAAATCGTGGCCACTTCGGAGGGACCCAGAATAAAGAAACCAATCTTGACATCCAGCACCTATCACACCGTAATCCAGGGTAACGCAAGAAGCGGTACAAGCTGCCATGACCCAATGTCAAAACTTTATTATTGATAAGTGTTAATAACTGTAATTAAAATAAAACTAATCTTATATTGTTATTTTTAACTCATTGTCCGCTCTTGATCTGAGTCCAAAAGTTGTCGATAAGATCATACCAATTGTCCGGGCTAACATAGTAATATAACATATGTATTTATGTATTCGTAAGCATTTTCAGGCATCACTCGCAGGATTATTGTCTTTTTCAATTTAGTGCAGAACTAAGTGCCGTCTGTACATTTCAATAAACTATTTTCAGTAAACAGCTTCAAATTAATCTTGAACTAGCAAACCCAACATAAATTCATTGTTGATATAAAAATATATCAATTGAGGCGTTTCGTTTTTACTCACATAACTTTATTACAAATTCCGTTTACAGTTATTTAATTCAAGTTATTTAATTCATTGTAAGTGAACCGCATGAATTTATAACTGTTTTAATGAATACCAATTTGTCATTAATCCTTTTCTGTCACGGACATCCCTATAACATAATTGAATCCGAAGAAATTAAAACTATTCTGAACAATGAAATGATATTCGAGAACGAGAATGATTTCAAACCACTCAATTAAATAATGAACTCTGTCTGAAGTTTTACTTAAGTCAAACTAAAGATGGAAGCTAGTGCTATGGTTAAACGCTTGTAACCCGGCGGCTTGCTTAGGTCCAAAGTGAGATGTCGAGTTAAGCACGGTTGTATGTAGTAGAATTGCCAACTGTGCAATATGATATAGTTCTCATATTGTACTGTATTTCGGGATTCCATTCTATATACTGTCCAAGAAAATACTATATACAGATCAATACAGCACATCAATGTTTATATTTTGCAACACTAAAAGTACTAAAATAACATCTTACAATTTTTTAACGCGGCTTTCGTTTAACTGACGTAATGTGCGTGATACAAAAAAAAAGGTTTTGGTTTTAATCACCAAGTTATCAAATGTAACTATTTTTTATTCTCTCCATAAAATACTGTATTTTTTAAGCGTACAAAATTTTTTATACTCTTTTTTAAAAAACACTATATTCAAACAAACAAAAAATGGCAACCCTAGTATGTAGGTACAAGGTTTTTGTCATTAAGCCAGCTATGTGTTCATACGACAAAATAAAGAGTTTGAGTTTGTATTTGAACAGAGTGAATGCTAGTGGTTAACAAGTAATATAATAAAAAAAACTCGACTGCGATAACTAACCGCTAAATAATTGGTACGCTTTTCGGAAATATATAATATTATATTATAAAGAAGGCCTTATAATGTATTATAAGGCTACAGCTAAAAAGATATTTTTATGAAAAACAATTCTATAATACCAAAAACAATGTTTTGTATATTCTATAGAAGACGAATCCCAAAAAGACGACGAAACATTTCCCGATATGCGACAATTATCGTTAAATCAGCCAATCAAACTAAGCAGCCATTTAAGTAACCATTAACGTATCTGTGTGCGGCGGTATCCAGCCTTTGTCTATTAAATACTTTAAGTATAGGTTTCCCTTAGCAGATATATCTAGGTTTGAGTAAATCCGAGATATCTAGCATATTTTCCAGGTCAGCGATCAAGGTTAACGGTTGGCCGGTGATGATGTCTAACATAAGATTTAAATCACATATACTATATGTTTGATTAATTAAATCAACATATATTTTTTTCTATTATACGCGCTTTGCATCGTCCTTTATCATCCGTACTGCGAAGGACTGGAATAAGTTGCCCAAGTCGGAGTTCCCGTTCGATTACGATGTAAATGTTTTCAAGTCCAGACTGACTAGGCTTCTACTAAGTTAGCGCGCTTTACCATCGTACACTTATTTAAGGTGAAAAGAAAATCTTTGATATAATAATATATGTCGATGCGAAAGAAACTGGCTGTTACGCTTTCACGCCCAAACCTCTGATTCGATTCTGATGAACTGTACGGAAAGAAACTAGATTTGAAGGAATTTAAATAGGTTGAAAAATATGTATATGCCAAATATTCCATATTATGTAAAGTAAAAACTATCTAGCCAATAATTCTAATTTATTAAACACATAAACAATTGGGAGCGCCTACAGAAATGAAAACTTTAACAATTACGTTGGTAATTTTTTAATCGTCAGGAAATATATTAACAGGAAATACTTTAAAATTTTCACTTGTGCGTGTGTGTCTATGTACGCGTAGATACTTGCATACATAATATTTGAACATACATACAGAGGTGTCGCCAGGCGTTTAACGGTTATAAGCAAATTAAAAAAATTGCTAACTTACAACGTAATTCCCTTGCCGCTCCTATTAAAATAACCATCCCTGCTTTACCATAGTGACGCACAAAGCTTATAGATAAGCAAGTAATTTATTGTCGTTTCATTCGAAATAACTCGTATAAATCGATATCAATTTCTATTCAAATAGACCGACCTCGGTATTCATATGAATTATTAAATAACCAATTTTGTTGCACCCGTATTGCTTTACGATTACATGTGGTTAAGGAGAAAGTGGAACATAAGAAATAGAATCTATTGTTTCCAATTCAAATTTGGACTTCAGCCCATTAATAGTCCACTACTAGGCACGGGTCTATTCTCGGACTGAAGAGGACTAGAGGAAACTACCACGCTGCCCCAAAGCGGATTGGTGGAGAGGTTAATTGTAAACCCAAGTGTGAAGAAGATTTTATACCTCCCAAAGGCCATCGACTTGGTTTAACTATTGCTAACGATAGCAAACGGGATGGCTTTACTTGCCTCTCAAAGCAAGAAAGCGTTTCTGAAATAATTGTGACTAGCGTTGAACCGTCCTATTGAGACTGGACCCGCTTTTGCGACTAGAGTTGACCCGTGACTGCAGCTGCTTTTATTTTACTTATCAATCGATTAAAATCAAAACACGCCACCGGGCTATGTAACAGTAGGTACCTACTTGCAAATTGTACTATCAAATAGTATAATAATATAGAAATGTAATTCTGCTGTTAGTATTCCCCCTCGAATAAAATACTCACTCCCGTATAATATTGTCGTAACTGCCGGACCTCAGGAAGGGAATGATCTTCCACAGTTCCTTATCTATCGTTTTATCGTCGTTTACCTGCGAAATGTGTGACATATAGCAATAAAAACTCCTAACGTCGTGTCCTTCTTCAGCAAACGATGTCAAAATGTATCGCCTTCTCGTTGCCGACGAGCTTTTATGACTTGGACATTTATCATGGGCGGTGTTAATTGTTGGTTTATTTTCGTGGTACATTTCTTGTGTTTATATTATATTTGTTCGATACCAGTCTTCAAAGCCTCGAGCACAGGCGCAGGGTAGCCAGCCTCTCGGTTTTCTATAGGTTACATTTTGGAGAGTGTGCACAGGACTTGTATGAAATTATTCCTCTATAACCCTTCCTCCGTCGAACAACCCGGCGTACGGCGGGTATCCATCCTAATGTCGTAACATCCCGCCTGTTTGAACGGCGGTTTGGCGGTGTTCCTCGTGATTTATTGTACGTACAGCGAAGAATTGGAATAACTTGCCTGCATTGGTGTTCCCGCCCACGTGTGATGTTTGAGTCTTCATGAGAATATTCTATCAAGAGGCATTTGCTAAGTTAAATACCAACACCTTAGACATCATCGCCACTTTCCATCAGGTGGGATAGATGTTAAGCATTAACGTATTCTACGTAAAAAAACTTAATTTCAACCTGTAACTGTCCCAGTACTGGGCTCTGATCCCACAATGTGAGGGGTTAAAACCTACCACGCTTACCTAGTCCGATTTGGTGGAATACGAATGTATAGACCAGAATGTATAGACTTTTCGACGTTATACCTCCACCCCTCTTCCTCCATCGAACAACACGGCGTACAGCAGGTATCCATCCTTTTGTCGTGAACATCCCATCGGTCCGAACGACGCGGTTTTCTTCGTCTTTTATTATAT